>JAANSP010000975.1:0-17413 GCA_036850745.1 Homidia socia
ATGCATGTAAGTATAAAAAAAGGACTTGGGGATTGAGAAAGTGGTGAGATTGTACAGCCAGAGAATAGACTGTAGAGCTCTTGTGCTTATCTTTATCCTGAAGGACATTTCTCGTGGAAATCTGACAGATGTACATTTCTTGAATGTCATACGAGATTTCAAGCTCATCTATTTTTCCTTTTCTCATCGTACACTTTGAGTGTGGCCGACCCGCTAAACGAACTCTACACTCTTCCTCTTTGGGGGAAAACACCGGATATAAGATTACATACATCTCTTGAAAATATCTTTTCACAAGTGGAATTCTATACATCGTTTATGTCAGGCAAGGTCAGTTTTGGGTCAACATAAGGATGACAAGGAACACGGGGGAGCCAATTATGAGAACGAAAGAAGCATTTATTAATCTTGTCGATATGTTAAATGTTGATGGATGCCTAATAGTGAATTTAGGTAGTACATCACTTCATTAAACGCCAGTGGTGACAAGGCATGGAACAAAAACAAATTCTTTAAACCATGAATCTTAAATAATTGCTTTTCGTTGGCGTGCTTGACAGCTCAATAATATTGAATGTGACACACGAGTTTATCGCCAACGGATTATATGAACGGCAGTTAATGACGCTTTCACTAGAAAAAATGATCAAATTTTTGTTCATGTAAATATTTACACACTTGTTTTTAATATCCATGATGACAAAAGATTGCAGTTCAGAATAAATATTGTCAAAAGAGATAATACTTGCTTGACTTACCCGATAAGATTGGAAGAAAGTAATTGAGAATTGTAGCAATATTTTTTTCCGTATGGGCAAGTAGGTATTGAAGTACAACTGATCAAGGCCACGTATATTTTATACTACAACAAAATGCTTTTGTAATTGTCAACAAGAATGGCAGAGAAAAAAGTAAGTAGTACTATGCGGTTTCAAATTTCTCATTTTCCGTCCAAAGTCAATAAATTCGTATCTGTAAGCACAGCAAACTTGAGAGACGACCCTGTCCTTGTTCACTTCTTTTAATATCTAATAATGGCAAGTCGGTTCAATTTAGCACCCTTTTTCCTTCCATTCTGTTTTTTTATTTATTCAGCAGTAATAATAAAGCAAAAACCACTTTGGGGGGCTTGTTCCCCTTCTTTACTGTCAAAGACAAAATAATATTTTTTTTTGTTTCATCTTCAAATATATATTGGTTTTTTTCTCGTGCACATGCCTCTTGTACATAACAAAGGACATTGTTTAGCAGACCCATTCCACGCATGAAATTTATATGAATCACATAAATCATCATTGCATTGTTGATACTCTTACTGTAGGTGATGATGATACTAATGGCGGTTTAGCAAAACATACGATATAATAATATCAGCATTTATAATTCAAAATGCATTATGTATGTTTATAATGTTTGCCCAAACGAAATCATACAATGAAATATGCAATTATTCAACTTTGTTCTCTTTTCATGGCAAAAAAATCAAAGGAAAAGAGACAGAGACTCGCACGCTGTTGTTCCATGTTGTGATATCTTTTGAAAAGTGAGTCAAACCAAGGACAAATATTATTATCATCCTTTTCATCTTTCATCGTGGTGGCCAACATACTCCTCTACTTATCGTCATCTGCTTCCATCCTCATCATCAGCTTGTATGCATTATACTCCACGTAAAGGGTAAGTTGAGTAAATAAAGGAGTTGTTTTATGTCAGCAAGCCAGTATAATAACAATATTAATATGCCAATGCCATGCCATGCACATTTTTAGACTAGCCAGAGAACTCTCTCCTTGTCTCTCTCTCTCTCCATCCTGGATCATGATAATATTAATAGTAAAAAAGCAATTTTCATCAGGCAAAATATTCTTCTACCTCCAACAACGTCTACTCGACTCTCATAAGGTCTCCTCTTTCTCCATCTGGTTTTCTGGTCCAGTCCAGTGCAATAGTGGTTGGTATGGTGACGACGACAGGACATAAAATGAACACACACACAATACGAAATTCCGTTTGCTTGATAGAGATCAAGGACACACGTCATTGGAGTTCCAAAAGTAGTGGATGAAGAACACACACAGCGACGAAATATAAAACGAAATAATGTTCATGTCTAATAAGAAATGAAAAGAGTAAATAATGGTATGCAGAGAAAGCAGCAGCTATAGAAGAAGCAAGAGAGGGAAAGAAAAAAGGGACAAGGCAGAGCGAAAGATAGAAAATTGTATACATAAGTGGTTTGAAGGAATAAAGAAAAGAATCATATCATTTTTCCATTTATGCTATTACTGTATGAGCCTTTCATGATGCCAACACACTATTGGTGGTAATAATATTAGAGAAATAAGCAGCAATAATACCAACAAGTACTGTATTTATGTGAGTGTGTGTGAGCGTGCTTATTGGACTTGGTTTCAGCCTGCTGACCTTTATCGTCTCCTCGTGTACAATATGTGTTTTGGTAATAAAAGGCAGTTCACAGTTGGATGATGATGAGAATGTGAAGATGATAGGTTGTTGGTAACATCATCCTTGCATCTTAACTATGTAAACTGGCATGACCATATCATATGTACCGTGTGCTCGTAAATTGTCGTCATAATTTGGTTCAAAAAATAGTCTAGATGTTACGGTCACATGGGTAAATGAAGGAAAAATATTTTCTTGTATTATGAGGTTAGTTTTGGTGGTGGTGGAAGTGTGAGTAGTAGTAGTAGTAATAACTTATCAATATTTGTATTTCCTTGTTGTCTTACTGTTTGGTTTTGTGGCATGCCACCACATCCTCTCCCATCACATTATTGTCACGTTATCGTTCCTTTCTTTCGCTATGCTTTGGTATTCCACTAAGCATAATAAATATTGTACTTTCTTTGCTTGGTTTTAACTATTACATTTTTGTAGCTTTTTTACTGGCGAGAGTAAACGTGAAGGATTTTTTTGCAAAAAATGTTCACTTTGTTATTTTATCATTTTCACATGAAATGTTTAGTTAGGAAATTGCATGTATGACCTTATATCCGCCACAAGCAGAAGAAAATGCGTCTGTCAAAAGTAATCTATCTGTATCTGCAGTAATAACAGAAACTATAGTGTGTACTTAAAAGTAACATGGAATTACTTTTGATGCGCTTTTCCTTACTACTAAATTGTATCAGCTTGTTTGTTTTTTACTTTTTCAAGGAAAATCCGTATATCTGACTTTTGACGACGATCCATCTAAGTAAAATCTCCAGCCGAAATAAATAAACAGCACAACTGAACTTGATTGCACATGACTTTCTAACAGTCTTTTATTTTTCTGCTTCTGGCTTTGTCAACCCCTAGTACTACTGTCATCAATTTTCCCCAACTTTGTTTCAACAGAAACTTGGTTTAAGGTCAACAAGAAGTATTATCAAGTTAGGACAGCAAAGGAAAAATTCGTCGTCTGGGACTGGTTCGGTGAAAAATGTAATTTGTGAATTCTGGCAAAAACAAAGAGAAAGTATGCAACAAACTTGAAAAATTATTAGTCTAGAAACCTACAACCACTTTTGCATACATGCATATATACAGACCATACTTCCTACAAAATAAAATGAGCAAGCTGGCAAACTCTTTAAAAAGTGTACCCGTAGTACCCATGCAACCTGTATAGTGTACAAAGAAGGCCAGAGAACAGTTACATTTTTGCTGTCTGTGACTTTGAAATATTTGATTAAATCATACAACACTTTCCGTCTCTCGAAGGCATACAACAAGTTTTTATAGATATTTTTTATCCTCTTACCCTAATTTAACCTCTGTCAACTTGAAAGATTATAGTGTCTACCGGTACAAGAAAGTGAACTGCAGTCCAGTGATATTTCCCTTACACTTTTTATACATGTCCTGAACATCAGTCACAAATTTTCTTTCAAAAAATTTATATAATCGGTAGTGAGCAAACATCTGGTGGTAAAAAGGTGTCCCCTGTACATTTTATGTAACAAGCTGTCCCCTCTTGTAAAAGGGTTTTTACTATCATGTGTGTACGTGAACTTTATATGTCATACAGATCTTTAAGATATTAGAAGTATGATATTCTTAAGATTTTGCAGGACCACTCACCACTAACTGCAATTTGTGAGCTTTGTGTTATGGTGGCGAGAAAAGAAACCGTCTAGCTAGATTACATTTAACGCTTTTCCTTCTCGCTCAAACACATGTGATGATGATATATGCATTTTGTGTAGCCTCGAAGAAAAAAAAATCAGATGTCTGAATAAAGCCGAAAGGTTGAAAGAAGAGAATACGTGTATAGATCACAATGATTTATTTACCCTCATTGCTGCTGTGGGGCAACACGAGAACTTGCCGTAATCCCACTATCAATAACCCTGAGAAGTTAATGTATCGGTGGAGTATTTCTGGAACACTGAAGCCTTTTACTTCTTGCAGGATTTATAAGTAAATCGAGGAACATTTGTTACTGCCCTTTTTGTTGCGGTATTGAATATTACGGGATTTACGGAAACAATATATACATGCAATAATAACAAGGCTGCCATTTGGAATTTTGTGTCTATAAAAAGGAATGAATGCACGTGTTATTCGAGCCATGTTATATTATGCAGAGGTGGTGATAGTGGTGGTTGTAGAATTGACTCCACTTTGGAGAAAGTGGGGCTGTTGTTACACTGTCGACTCTTTCAGAGTTCCTCAGAAAAAAAAAACATTTTCTGTAGAATTGCAAGTGAAGATATGCTTTTTCTCTGCATTTTCTGGTTATTTTAGTAAAAAAGGAGAGGTGAATAGAAGTCACCTAATTTTGGCAAACCTTTTTTTACTTGACTGAGCAAAGAAGAGAAAGTTGATTTCTTCACTTAGGGTTTATTGTTTCAAAGCTGATTTCCTCGAGGGGTACATGCTTGTATTCATTGATTCCAAGTGTGTTTGTGGGTGTTTGTGCATGAATAGCTGGAAACCTATCAGAAAAAAGTTTATGGTGACATTTTTTCCTCCTCTCTGCAAAAATGTCTGGAAAAGATGCGCGTCGAACACGAAGAAGAAGAAGCAATTTTCCGTGATGTTTTCCTTCAACTTTTTTTTCTCATCTTCTCACCCCTCTACCTATTTAGGCCAAGGAACTATGAACGATGGAATGGTTGAAACGAAACGAAAGAGTCGTTATTGATTTAGCTCATAAATTCTGAAAAGGAGAAGATAAAACGGCGTTCCCTACAACTTAACTGACCAGAAGGTACGTGAACCGCATTAATGTAAGTAACAACAAGAGAAAGAGAAGGAAAAAATACTATATTTACGACAGCTATAGAAGATGGTGGTTTTTTTTACTAAAACGTACATGCACTAACAAACTTTGCAAAATGTACTTCAACTACTTTCTATTTGTTTTCCAAGCTACAAAGAGCAAACTACCGCAATGCACACACTTGCAAAGATTTTTTTGTGAGGCTTAAAATATTTCGTTTTGGGATTTAGTACTCTTGGACTTTTCAACTGATGAGTTCCTGTTCCGCCATTTCTTGATTTCTACTCAACTGCTCACCAATAAACCTTTTTTATCAGTTTTCGGAAAAATAACGAGCACGCTGTTAAACAATGGATACTTTATGAGTTGAACTAAACAAATTATAAAAAAGCTATAATCAATACTTCGGCATCTGCTAGTAAAAGTTAAGGTAAGAGATTATGGCTTTCCACTTGCCCCCAAAAAATCCGTCTATTTTTCTAGCAACAGCAACCTTCTCTTTCCGTCGCTCATAATTCTCTTTTTAGCGCCATCTCTGAAAAGCATTGTATGCCATTGGCAGAACATTTTAACAGGATTTACACAAATTTCTCGGATGTACTCGTGAAAGGAACCGGTTTGTTTCGTGGTGCCTTCGAGAATCGCAGAATTGAGTGAGTGTTCGTCTACCAAGATGGCAGTTCTTGTTATGTCTCGATTTTTGCTTTTACTTCTTTCAATAGTTTTATATACCTACATATTTTCACGTGGTGAAAAAGAGAAATCAGCACTTTTGAGCCAAACAGCCATATATGAATATTTTAAATCATAAAGCAGATATTGGTAAAATGCAATCGATTTTTATTGACAAATAATTAATCAAGGTGCTGACTGCTGACAGCGATTGGTTACTTGTGCGGTACTTTCATTTGGATTATGAAATTGGCTTCACATTATAACGGTAAAGATTCAAAATTAAAAATGACAAAACTGGAGTGAATAATAATTTTATGGGATATTCTAAATGACAGTTTTTAAATTAAATGTATGCTACTTTGACATCCGACCCAGCAAAGTCATCATAGGTGTAAAGTTGTTAAGGTTTATTAAAATTTTCGCTTGATTTTTTTTGCTTTCTAATTTCCTTTTCAACAAAAAAGGATTAGAAAAACATATAGTTCACTTTGCACAAACCACTTGAACATTTCACTGCGTTACAAAGAGCAAACGAGTTTTTGATGACAGCTTTTTGTTTTCAGTGAAGAAAGGGTCACGTAGTACAACAAAGAGTTGTTTCATGATGAAAGCATAAATTTGCAGTAATAATAATAAACAAAACAGTGTAGTGCATATTATATTACCATAATAATAATAATATTATGAAGAAGCTCTCCATTTCGAGATTTCGTGAATCTTTCATTGGCAACAATGAAAACTTATTATCTACTTCTAGGGATCCTCGTCCCAGGGAAGGCTTGACTTACTTGAGAAATAAATTGAATAAAGTAGAAAATATACCAGTTTTTACATACAAACTCACTTTCCTTCTTACATCTTAAGCTCTTTGAGAGAAAAGGAGAGAGAAAGAGTAAGCAATTTGACCAAGCTTATATATACCGAGCAAAAGACAAGAAGACGCTGCTGCTGGTGCTTAGAAGAACAACTTTTTGCTCCTTCTCGCTCTTCAAGTCACTACTATTATTATTTCGATTCCATTGGAAAGCAAGGAGAAATATGCATGGTAGTTATATATGAACGCGTGTAATGTATGAATTTATACGTTTCTTTCTCTTTTTATGCATAGGTATATATACAGTTGATAATGCTGTTGCTGCTTTAAAGCGAGCAAACCACCTGATCCCTGTCCAACAAGGCTTTAGTAATGTTGCTGCTGCTGCATTTTGCCTTTGGAATAAGATGATGAGCTTGAGCTTGACTCTTCTTAAGGGAGCTTCTGCAGGGAACAAAGACTAACGAGTTTTTCCTACCTGAATTTATTTTACAAAACAAAATTGAAGGTAGACTCTGCACATTCGTATGTATATGCGTGTGAAGATGTATAAAATACTTGGGAAGAGTTCAGCAAGCTCACCTTGCATTTGTTCAACATAAATTTGGAAAGACGAGAAGCCTCGCCACCTTTGCTACACGCTTCTCTTTTTCCTCAGAGTCAGTTTTTTCAATCTTTCTTATCGTCTGATTTTGTCTCTGGAAAAGTCTTACTGATGAGATGTGGCTTCATATTTACCAGGTGGGGTATACTTTTGCAAGTATATATTATATACATTATGTTTCTATTCTCAGTTCTCCCTCTCCGGCTCACTTCCACTTTTCATTCCACCATTCCTCCCTTCCCGTTGATCGTCAAGTAAGGAGTGAAAGCCATCAATAATTTATCAACCTATGACCTTCCCCGCATTTCCAGCTCCACTTTCAATGCTATAACTACTCCCATTAAGTATTAATTCAGAGCAAAATCCTTTATATTGACTTGCCAAATAAAATGTTATATACATAAATGCTACCAAGGTGTGTCTAAAAATTATAAGTCTAGTTATTTTTTAAAAGAAACATGAAAATATCAAGAATAAGAAATCAGTAGTAAAAGATGTTAATCAGAACTTTCTTACTCATTTTTGTTTTGAACATGGATCATGATATAAAACAACAACTCCTCGGAAATTTTGATTTCATTTTGATTTCTCTTGCCTAATCCAGTTAGCATGTGTGGTCAATCTAGATATTCCCCCAAATTAATTAAGTTAATCAATTACAGACAACTAAAGTCATGTATCGTTTGTATTTTGAGTTTTAAATCCATGCATAACTGTTTGATATTTTCTGCTCCAAGGTATCCAAGCTTTACGTTATAAATTCATCTGGACTCATAATTTGCAGACACACCTTTTTAAGCAATTGCACACCGTGCACTCAAAGAAATCATCCTCATTCTCATCAGCTTGTTTGAGTACACATGGAATATTTTGTGAGATAGTGAGCCGGGGAGAAAGAGCGTAACCGCTTTTCGTTCCCCAGTTAAACTTTCAACTACCGAATAGAGAGAAAAGAGAAGCCCTTGCATGTTATCATTTCGGTGAATGAAACTTGCACTAAGAGAAATTGTATGTGTACATGTTAGGCTACTTGGTTGGTTTGGCTGTGTATTTTTATTATTCATTTATACACACATCTGAAAATATCGAGCGATAGTACCTCACCCTTTTCTGCTTATTCACCACGATTATCTTGTACACATTTTCATATCATTCCAGTTCTCATCAGCGTGCTTGAAAGCGACCCCAAATGAACATGTGAAAGTACATACCGTTACACACAACTACTACACATTGTAGCTGTTATACTTGGCAAAACCTACTACAAATGAACTTTTTTCCGTTGAAGGCAACCTTAACAGTTCCATTTATCAACATATCAAAACATAACCTGACAGCAAACAAAGCAGCAGTAGTCATCAAACAACAACCATGCACATGGTGTACAGAGTACAGGTAGACGCTGTCGCTGAGAGGATAGAAAAGTCAAGTGGGGAGAGAAGAGAACAGCATTTTTCTTTATTAGAGTTTTCCAGGAAATATATCTTTTTTCCTGTCTTACCATTTTCTCGTCTTGTTCTTTTCACTCACTCATGAATAAAATGACGTACTTGACCCTTGGGAGTTGTGTGGTGGTGGTGGTGGTGGTGGTGGTGGTGATGATGATGATGATGTGATGATGGTCTACATTCAGATGTTTTTGGATGTTTGATATACATGTCTTTTTCGTGCTCTCAAAACTAACAATGGAACAAAAGAGCAAATGTAATAATGACGAGCTGCATGTAAAGGGAATCTATAGAAAAAGGTGAGATTTTTGACAATCTGATGTGCATGACTTTGTACAGTTATTCTAAACTCTTTTGAATTTTGTTGAGAAACCAACAGAGATTTAATTTAATAAGAAACATTTTTTCCTTTTTATAAGACTTCCAATTATGCACAGCTTCCGTTAGGGTATATACACCCTATCAGATTCCATCTGGGAAGAAAATCCTGAAAAAGAACACCGACTCCCCAGCTGCTTTCTTTTTAATTTGAATGAAAGTACAACTCTAGGGATAAAAGACGCGAAAAATTAAATTCCATGTAAAAATATACAAGATAATCATAATATTCCAATTTTTGATTTACATATAAATATGCTCAAAATGTTAGTTAAGCAGCTATTTAGAAAAATGGTTACCCTCATTTCCATCATTTATTCTAATACCTCCATCTATTGGAACATGAGTATTGCAAAACTAGTCTGCTTTCAATAGAGTAAATATTTCTTGTTCAATTTGTGAATCGAGTCTTGAAAGTGTATATATTTATACGTTGCTCGTTTCCTGGGAACTGGCCCATTTAGTTAAACATACAAAACAAAAACGCTCGTTTCCAGTTACATGAGCATCTAATTAAGCCCAGCAAATAAGTACCCAGGAAGCAAAAAAAGAGAACGATACACTTTCATCATTGATATAATGTGTGTTCCTATGGGATGGAATTACTCAGCAAATGTTTATTTATATCAGACAGATTCCACAACGTACTACTCTGTTTTTTCTGTATTTAACGGGATTTGACTGGAGAAGAGAGCAGCTTATGTAGAATACCAGTGCATGCATTAGAATAGGACTGTTGATGAAGATGATGGAAAGTTGCTCCTGCTGCTACAATAGTAACATCATACCCTCATTTTCTATGCAGCAGCATTGTATAGCATAAATCATCAATACTAATGCGAAAAATACAATGCTAGGGAAGCTTTTCGTTTTGCTCTTTTTTAAAGGATTTCAAAAGCTGGCAAGCCATAAATGACAACATAGCCTTGCCAACTGATAATGGACTATGTCAAATGAATGAACATAATGGCTAGAAGTTTTTGATAGAATTTTTATTTTAGTTCAAAATAGAATCTTTTATCTGTTTGTGGCATTCAGTGTTCTATTAATTTTTATGTGGAGGAAAATTTCCGGTCACTAACTTCATAAAAAGTAGATTTTCCCGATAGTTTAAATCGAAATTACTTAATATTTCAAGTGAGGGGTTTATGTTCTTATGTATGATATGCAATTTCTCGGAGAAATCTTATGATTACCCTCACGGAACAATTTTTAGTGTTTTGTAGTAGCAAATTTCCCATACGGGCAACTGTAAAGTACATTTATGTTACGAATGCTAAAAATTACATATCGTTAAATATATCCTTATCAGAAAACTAAACGCACATACTTTCTTATTTAACTTTTCATAACATCCATTCATTTCACTTCATTCTACTGAATCGAATTTGCAGTGTGTGCAAGTTTTTAAATTGGGAGTTGTGTTTAATGAGATAATTGAATAATTGTGGTAGTTTTCTAAATAATGAGAGTAGAATTTAGTGTACTGGAATAAATACGAATAGAGAGCGTTATTCTATTCCCATTATTCAATATTGTTTACAAAAACTGTTCTTGGAGCTATTGCAGTATTTACTGTAACTGTATTACTAATAGTAATTTACTATATTGCTTTTAAAAGTGTAACAACATAAAGAAAAAGAAAACAAAGTTTATGGTATTCTGTTTTTTAGTACAGTATTGCTCTTAAATGTCATCGTTGCCTTTTTCGTGAATAAGGGAAATCGCCAGTATCAAAATGTGAACGTTTTGAGTAATAATTAATTATGTATAATATATTATATTATAAATATCATTGTGAAAAAAATCTAGTTAAACATTTTTTATATTGTGATATGCCAAGTATACTATATTTTTGAAAAATGTAAACGATTATAACGTTTTTCTCTGTGAGCTTTGGCGATAGCTTTTTGGTTTAATAATTCATTCATTCATATTGCTTTTAAAATTTAGCAGTGTCATAAGCCGGTGTTCATCTGATGAGCTATTTAATGTTCATGCTTCTAATAGTTCTAATCAGTTCTTATAAGATATGCTAAAACAGAACAAAAGTTTTAAAGTAAGCTTTTACTTTATATACTTGCTTTTGCTCATTTTTGAAAGTGGATTATTTCATAGATATTACACCATCAACCGTATAATAGTATTAGAAATCTTTTCCTTTGCCTTATTAGTATGTTTTAGTGTAACGCTGTCCAAGCTTAGCAAGCTTCACTTTTCTCCTCCTGCAACTTGTTGGCTCAGCTCCGTTTCTTCAGTGGAACCAGGAAACTTTCTACAATTTAGGTGCTTTGAACCAAAACTAATAATACATACATATGCAGCTTTCACGTAGAGTTATGGAATTCCATGATCCGCTCAATGCACCCAGCGTATACGCTCAAACAAGCATATCATGTCTAAATCAACTGGTGTTCTCCGGCCTTTTTGCTGGCTAGCTATCTGGTTGGCACCAAGCCAAACTAGAAAAAAATTCGTTGATGTTCTCCAAACCACCACTATCACCGCTCATGAGTTCTCAAAGACTATTAATAAGGTTCCAACGCAATTTTTCCAATTCAAGTGTGTGCATGTGTCTTTCTGTCTATAAACGCGATATCTTAAAAATAATAACAGCTACTTCAATTTTGTTTCCGCCAGTAGATAACTACTAATTAGAGCCAGCAGTGATGCAATTGTGAACTTCACACCTTATCCATATTTCAATTTGTCAGTTTATTTTGCTGTTCCCTTGAATTTTCACGACGTTGAAACAATACAATAATGATCATTCTACTTCCTTTTTCTTTGTGTTACGATTTCATAAAACAGAAAGCATGCCAAGCTTTTGTAAGTACTAATCCTTTCTCTGTTGCTCTAATCTTTTCCACTGTCTTTTGTCATCGCCGAATTAGTTTCTTTTTTGTATTGATAACTAACCATTATACTCGCATGTCCCTCAAATTGAGGGCCTCAATCATCATTTGTATCACAACGTGTTCTAGTGCCACAATGCCAATGTTTTTCAGAGTTCTAATAGGGAAACGGCTGTGTGCACTTTACTGCAACTTAAACAAAGCGCGTACCTGCTTTCTCCCATTATTTTTTCTCTACTCACACGACATGACATAATAATAGTGACACCATTATATTCTGTTTTGCGAAAAACGCTCAATTTTTAGTGCATTAGTATGCTATATACTGTTATTCTACTAGTCTGATGAAAGGTATCGGTATTGTTTGATGATACAATATTTTTCTAAAGAAAATAACATGCCCTGTCACGCTAAATGTATGTATGTCCTGTGTCCTTTCTCTCTGTTTTCCTTGGCCAGATCAATGGTCATTGTCAAAAATCCATTAGAACATCTCTCAATGGTTTTTCTCATGAGGGTGCACATGTACATTATATAAATGGGATTAGAGTTGAAGTGAAGGCTAAAGTGGATTTCATCGCTGTTGCTGTGGTTAGTAAATGGCAGCTACTCTTGATTTTTTTAAAGCTGAACATTTTTCTGGATGGATTTTCTCATTCTGCTGAAGGACAAAATGATGGAGGTTTAAAAAAGTCTACAGTTTGGTCATATTTGTATAGAGACAGTACATGAAAATCTGGAGACTGAAGGAAATCTTGAACAACACAAACTGATGGTGTGTAGCGTTTTAAACTTGATGTTGTAGCAGCTACTAGGTATATATTTACTTTTTTCAAGAAGACATTTGGTGCACGATTTGGCAGATGCTCAATGATATATGAAAACCCTAATGCACAATCTCTTTTGAATAGGTAGTCATTTGAGGAACAATGAGGAGCCCATGAAAGGAAGTTCTTTCGCGATTTATTTAATAAGACGTACCTGTGTACTTTTTACTAAAATGTCAAGGTCGACATCATCTGATGCTGATGACAATATCTATTTCCGATCACTTTTGTTTGCCAGACAGTCATTAATGGGAGTAAACAAAAAATGTGGCATTGTCTTACATTTACAATTTACATGGTTTGCAGTGCTAAATGGAAGCAATAATTCTCTAATTTAAAAATAAAAGCTGAAACGTATCCGCTCCACTTACCTGTCATTGTTGAAGGTACAGATGTTTTTTCTATTGATTAAAAAACGGAAGAGCAGTAAGCAAGTAGTTATTTTTTGTATCATAAATGATTTAATTTATATTTTTACCATCTTCAGTATCAAGAGATGGTACAGCAATTGTTTAAATAAAACTGGATGTGCATCTTAATCAAAATTTATCGCAAGTTTGAAACTAAGCACTCCTCTCAAAAAGTTTTCACACGAGCATTTAAGCTCTCTGCGCGAAAGCATAGCGACCAGCCCATTCGACAAGCTACAATTCTACAGAATTCATTAATTCATAATAAATGAATTGAGACGCTATATTACATCATCATGTGGTATTAAAAGAGAGGATAAAACCATAAGGCACACGTGTGTAGATAGGTGCTACTTTAAAACCATTTTTTAACATCAAGAAGCCTGTCCAAAGGCATTACTAATGTTCCCTTTAAACACTTTCTCCTTCACGTAGCACCGAACGTGACGCATAATGTAATTCATTAAAGACCATCAAATGCATCACCACGTAACAGTGTAGCAGTTCATGTATCGTATTACTTTGTGCGGAAACTACTGGTTTTTTCCTCCCTTCAATTTGTACTCATGTTTCAATGTCTGTTTTAGGTTTTGCTCCAAATTTCTAAAAAGTTTAACGTTCCATTTAGCAGATTATGTAGCAAATTAATGAGGTAACATGACAAGCAAACCGCATTTTAACATATTATCTACATATACTAGTATTACGCGGTAACAAAGCGACAAGGCTGCATTCATTGTTTTGAACAGCTTCTCTCTTTTTATACTTGTAAAATTAGGGATGCAGCTATTTTATATATAAAAAGTTTTAAAAGACAATAAAGCAGCATCACATTATCATCAGTGACAACAAAGCGACAGGAGAAAAAAAAAGATGGTGGATGCACATAGCTGTTACTGTTGCCATGCCTCCATTCTCTCTGGTTTGACATAATCTATAATAAGGGATCCAATAAAAGCGGGCTGTATGGACTCAGTCGATGAATGAAGCCAAAGCAAAAGTAAAAATACGGGGAAAGCTGACAAAGTGAGTAAAAACATGATAAACTAGAAGATAGGGCTTTCGGCTAATGTTATTTTTTATAAAGTTGCTATACTTACATATGTATATTGTGCATGTAGCATTAAAGCAAAATACTAAAAAATAAAGTTATAGAGAAAAAAATTCAACTTACATCATGGATTTGGTTTTGAGAAGGGGAGCCTTGATACCGAGAATCCCATTGTGACTTTTGACGGATGTGGTGTCCTTGTTGCTACTGTTCCCATCAGTAAGAATCCCTTGTAAACTCTCCTCATCCCCGCCGCTTGCCTTATGCCTTTTGCGGCAACAGCAACACAAAATGTACAGGAGGATCACTGCCGTTACAGCGCCCAAACAAACCAGGAACAGAGTGTATATCATACTCCAATGCTCCATTAAGTCCCTACAAGCAACATTTTTCATAAAAAAAAGAGTCCATAAGTCATCATATCATCGTTGTCTGCTTGCACAAAGGTGTGTGTCATATTTTCAAAAAAAATTCTCCGTCCAGGCATATATCTACGTGACAGAAAAGTGAGCAAACATTCATTATTTTTGCTTATACTAGTATGCTGTTAATGCTAGCATAATGTTCTTATATCATCGTATCTTGTGGCGGCGCTTTATAGGTAGTAGGTAGGTGATGATGTCTTTAATAAGTGTGTAATCTTAACTTGCCCAGAGACTGTATATAATGCCCCTTATACATTTTAGCTGCTTTCACCCCATTCTTTATCATTCGCATCACATTACACATTTGGCTTCTTTCCCTCAGCAGTGTTCACGACCAAGAATCCCGAGAAAAAATCTCTGTTGCCAAAGAGAGTGTCATTACATTCATATTATTATTTATGCGTCTTCCACACGCCAAATTAAATACAAGGACCTTCACAGTATGCTATTATTATTGTGAATACCTACATCATTCTGGTTGATGATTGGCTTTCACAGAAAAGAAATGTTAGTCAGTCACTCTACACGTCTATATTTCTAACCCTTTATAATAAATACTAACAAAGGTGACTCTCATAATAGAACAGAGTACCTCCCATTCCAAGTGCATAAACTGCACCATGAATTTTTCATTCCACTCTGAAAACACTAAAGTACTCAAACCTAATGGAGCCCGTCACAGGAAACACTTTCTTGATTTTAATGTACAAAAGAATACCGACCTTCTCCTCCCTCCCCCCTCCCCCCTCCATCTCTCTCTCTCTGGTACTCCAAAAATCTTCACAGCAACTCGTATTACTTTTGCCGATACTATATATTCCATACAACAAAATAATATTATAATTCAGACAACAGGAACGTTATTTCCTTTGTCATTTCTCTTTTAGGTACACGCTGCTTGTAGTTTAGCGAGCCTTGCTTGTACCACTAAAAACCGCAGTTGTTGTTTGCTCATTATTATTGTTATTATTATTGTTGTTGTTAACAATATAGAATGTCTCTTCCCATTCACTTTTACTTTTATCTTTTGGATGACTGCTACTCTAACCTCATTCTCACATATGTGCGCGCACACACACCTGTTTACATAGTCACCTCTAAAACATCCGTAGGTGTAGCTATGTGTGTCCTTCCTGCACAATTTTTGATGTCTCACAAAGTGAATGTCATCATCAACGAAATTGCTGCGAGAAAAGTTGACCGTTGAAAAAATGAAAAACAAGGTCACAACACATTTTTTCCTCTCTGCTCTTGTGTCTCATTTCCACAACAAACCTACATATTTGTGTTTTATTTTGGGCTGTTTTTTATTATGTGCTCTGATTCATGAAAACACCATTTTATGTGCTTTCTAACCAAGTATTTTTCTGGGAATTTTTAAGCATGGTACTCACATATTTTCAAATTCGCACACAGCAAAAACGTTTTTGGAATGTCAGTAGGAGTGAATATGAAATAAAGAAAGTCTGTATGTATGTACATGTTTTAAGCCGGAACATCCTGCAGCTCTGCATTTTTTACTGTGTGTGAGTGAAAGCACTTTGTTAAAATTGAAATGTTCCGTGCGTGACATTGTGCATGACTCCAGTCATTACGCTACCACACGATGCTCCACCCTGGTTTTTACAACATCTCTACTTTCTCTATTGCTGTAATTGTCACAGTGTTAGTTTGGAGATAAGAGAAACGTGAAGATTGGGAAAGGAGGCGTACTGAACCCTGTAATGTGTACGCATCACTCAAGCTATAATAATATGCAGTTACTTTTCCCCTTGGACATGTGAATATGATAAGACTAACAATTTTTTCGTCTGATAACCTAGTTTATGTTCTGTTGGAAAAAAGTGAAAATGGTGGTAAGTAAACAGAAAATGAAAAACAATACATTGTACATAAACGCGCGGTTGAATATCAATGTGTCAATAATATTACCACAAAGTGAAAGAATGAAATGCATTAGATGGAAGTACAGCACGACACCCTCTGATATTGCAGTCTATTGGTTGGTTCTCTGACATTGTTTCTGATTTCAACCCTGTAAACAATTTATTTGTGCCTGTTGAGTATTATGTGTAGGTTTCTAGTTGTTTAGAACCAGGTTATCAAATCATGCACTTAAATTATAAGTCATACATAATTTTATTTGAGGGGACAAAATATTCATATGTAAGCGGCTGAAAGATTGTTTGCTGTTAATCACAGGATTTGATACTGAATGAATCATTAATTTAAGATGCGAATGTAATTTTGCAACTTTTTTGAATATTCGCGTCTATTCGTCTGTCTATCTGCAAACACGATTCCTCGAAAACTATAATAGTTATTCCAAGTTTTTTTTTTGAAAAATTGACTACTGATCACTAGAAAAATTTGCTTTGGCGCAGATTTTAACTGCTTCTGGCGTTTATATCTAATCAATGTTAATATTTGTCGGTTTATTACAGTTTAAAGGAGAGTTTTATCTTGCGGGGAATGATCTAGATTGCATTATTATTGGCGACTTGCACATAAAGCTGCAAGATAAAGATTGTGATGACGGGAGTCGTATGAGCGCTTCTGTGACAATAAAATTATTGTACCGCAAAAAAAAACTCCCTGTGGCGTTCCCTAATTCAAGCCCAAATGTACTCGTTTCTTATTATATGCAAGTAGGGTTCAAGGCAAGCTAGCAACCTTTAGGTAGTGTTGCATGC
>JAANSP010000976.1:0-17402 GCA_036850745.1 Homidia socia
TATTTTCGTTTTGTCTAATCAAACTAATTTGTAGTGTTTCATGGTTAGTTATGGTCTCAAAGTAAAAATATATCCCATAATATATAGCTTATTACTGTTTTAATCATGTTTTAAGCACGGTTTTGTAATAGAATCATGATGTATTTTAAATTTGCAAAATCAGGGCATGCTACCGTGTGCCATTCCTTAGACTATTGGTTGCAATAGTAAAAATGTGGGATGATATCACATGATAAATTTTTAGAATTTAGGACAGGACTAATAAGCCCCATGCTACGATTTTCGCTGAAGTTTTAGAAATTTTTTCGGCTCGCTTTCGCTCGCCGTAAAACCTTCATTTTTTTTTACAAATTTTGACATTCTAATAATGACTTCATGTGTTAAAATTTCATGTTTTGATTTTGCCCCAAAACTGTCCTTTATTTGGCCTGAGGAAAAATGGTCACCATAGTCATATATTTTGTCTCTGGTAAAGAAACGTCCTCCAGTAGTAGTAGCATCCCAGTCAAGCCACTAGCTAGAGAGACAAGAGAGTTTAGTTGTTCAGTTAGCTGAAGGCAGATTGCACATATTTTTTTTTTCTTTGTAGAGACGGACAGCACAGCACAAAAGCAGAACAGTAAAATAAGAAGAAACAGAGAGGAATGAGCCTGAGCAGAGTTGTTTTTTATCCATCGTCGTCGTGGGGCAAAGCGTTTTTTGTACTCCTTTTTGTTAGTCTGTCTGTGTGTGTGCACAAGGGAAAAAATACTCTGAAAAAAAATCCACAAAAGAAAGGAAGAGATGCGTTGTATCGCAATAGTATTGTTGTTATTTTAGCCATATGATTTTAATAAATAACGTGGTTGGTATTATAAGCAAATGAAAAAAGTTTTCCCATTTAAAATTGAGCTGACTGATGTTTCAAGTGTGTGGTTATTTTAATAATAACTAATTATTAAGGAAAATCTGCATACTCATCGAGAATGATTTTTGTAGCAATTTACAATTTTGTGTAAAAAGGATTGCTCACCTTTTACTGCTCTCAAGCACGTCTCCTCAATAAAAAAAGTGAACAAGGTACAACACTGATTACCATTTGCACACAAAGGATCATTGAATTTTCAATTATTAATAACGTCTAGTCATACAGAACACGGTGATGATTGAATGGAGATAATGAACGAAAGTGTTGCGTTTTGATATGGTGCGATTTTGTTGCACAATTCTGTGCGCTACGCTGTGAGCTTGGTGTTTTTTAATCAGGATTTAATTTGGGATTGAACTAAAAAATAAGGGTGACGCGGTGTGTCCAGTGAGATGGTGTGAACATGTTGATTTGCATGAAATTTCATTGTGTTGCTGCTGGAAGTGAAAGCAGTGCTGGAGTAAAAGTTTTTGATTTTTTTATGTGTGCAAAATAGTGAGTAACAATTAGTAATAATAATACACCTCCAAAATTTCATGTAATATTTTAGAGAGGAATTAAATAGTGCCAGGTTGTCGTAGTCTGTAGCAAAGTATCGTTGGATCGTAGCGTGTGAATGCTGAATACTAAAAAAGGTTTACGGGGAAATAAAAGAGTAATTGAATTGTAAAGCTATTTCCCTCTTGAACCAATAATGCAGGGTCACCAGTTTGTTCAAGAAAATCCTGGGGAAGACCAGGAAGATTTTAAGAAAAGTAAAACAGTTTCGGAAAATTTGATTACCAACACCACCACCACGGGGTTCGTCGATAGCAGCGAGGATTTCGAGCATAGTGACGGGTGAGCTATTATTTTTTTTAAATATATTTTTTTTCTTGCTATTTTTCCTAAAAAATGGCAAGGATACCCAGCACTAGATTTTAGTCTAGATTACTAAATTATATCTAGAAAAATATCACAAGGGAAATATCAAATAAGTTTATGATTTTTTATAACAATAAAATATTATATTTTTAGATGGTTTCGTAGCTGGTTCAAGTGGTGCCCAACATCAATGTCGCTGTTACGAGAAGCGGAGAAACGAATCCTTTCATGTAAGTTTTGCAAAATAAGTTGATTTGGATAATTTGGCTTGAAAGCCAATGAAGTTTGCTTATTCATCATTGATTTTTTGAAATATTTCAGATGTAAAAACAAGCGTACAAAGGTCACTATGTGAATATTGGCCCGGTGGTTGGAAAGGATGACTGCAAAATATGGACGATATCTCTAACGGAAAATGCTTCTCATGGCAAAACTCCATTAGTGATGGTACATGGACTGGGTTCAGGAGTCGCACTTTGGGCGTTAAATCTGGATGGGCTTGCAACGGAAAGACCAGTATATGCATTTGATCTGCTAGGTAAACTGCTAGCTCCAAAACGCAAAATTATAGTTTAAGTGGAATTGGTTTTGCTACGAAAAAAATAAAAATTAATGTGTGGCATTATTTTTAAATTTAGGCTTTGGAAGGAGTTCTCGTCCTGCATTTAGCGCTGATGCACTTGATGCAGAAAGGGAACTGGTACAATCAATTGAAGAATGGCGAAGAGAAATGAAGCTTGAGCGGTTTGTTCTGCTAGGACACAGTATGGGAGGTTTCTTAGCGTCTTCGTATGCAATTAGATATCCAAGCAGGTATTATTGCTAAAAAAAATTATATGTTCAAAAACAAAAGCTGGAGAAAAATATTTGATTTGTCAATTCATTTCTTAACATTTTTGTAGAGTATCTCATCTGATATTAGCTGACCCATGGGTAAATAGGCTAAAGTTTTCTTTTAGTGCTCGATAATATTTTTAAACTTTATTATCGGAGATAAATTATTATTATTATTTCAACAATTTCAATATCATGTTATTATAGGGATTCCCTGAAAAACCAGCAGATTTATCACAAAAATATCCAATTCCTCTATGGGTAAAAATGATTGCTTACTTTCTTCAACCACTTAATCCTTTATGGGGTATACGTGTAGCTGGTCCAATGGGTAATACTAATGCACAAAATAAATCATTTGTATCAATTGTAAGCATTCCAAGTAGTTTCATAAAATAATTTATTTCTTAACAGGACCCAAGCTGATAGAAAAAGTAAGACCATGGGTAAATAGGCTATAGTTTTCTTTAAATGTTCAATTTTAAACTGTGCTATAGGAGATAAATTATTGTTATTATTTATAAATTTTATATGTATTCCAACTATTTCAATATCATGTTATTATAGGGATTCCCTGAAAAACCGGCAGATTTATCACAAAAATATCCAATTCCTCTGTGGGTAAAAATGATTGCTTACTTTCTTCAACCACTTAATCCATTATGGGGTATACGTGTAGCTGGTCCAATGGGTAATACTAATGCATAAAAAAAAACATTTGCATCAATTTTATCACATTCTAAGTAGTTTCATAAAATAATTTATTTCTTAACAGGACCCAAGCTGATAGAAAAAGTAAGACCAGACCTAATAAAAAAGTTTTCAATTTTAAGTGATGATGGAGACGCAAAAATCGCAGACTACATTTTTCACTGCAACGCACAGACTCCTTCGTAAGTGCGCTATAAACACCATAAAACTAAATACCCATGTATGTAATTACATGAGATTGGAATCAAGTTTGACTTTANACAGCTTAATGAGTTCATTTGGTTGGGCAAAGTATCCAATGATTAATAGAATTCCATCGCTGAGAAAGGATGTTCCTATGACGTTAATTTACGGCAGCCGATCCTGGGTAGACCATTGTCCTGGAGCAATGATACAACAGATGAGACCCACCTCTTATGTGGACGTTCAGGTACTCGAATTTTAACGAATTGATAATTAATATATTCGAGCATCGAGAAGTGTTACACCAATATTTTTTTCATTTTATTATTACAATTATAGATCATACAAGGTGCAGGGCATCATGTATACGCCGACAAAAGAGAAAAATTCAATGAATTGGTGCTCAAAGCGTCAGCAAATGGGGATGAAAATGATGTGAGTAGATTTTCGGGAAAGGGAAAAAGTGAAAGTTTAAAGTCAGTAGAAGATAAAGAAATTGAGCTGAAAGTTACCGAAACAGCAGTAGATGGCAAGAATATCAAGAATTAATACACTAATATTTTTTTCATTCTTATTACCGCTATAGATCATTCAAGGTGCAGGGCACCATGTATACGCCGACAAAAGAGAAAAATTCAATGAATTGGTGCTCAAAGCGTCAGCAAATGGGGATGAAAATGATGTGAGTAGATTTTCGGGAAAAGGAAAAAGTGAAAGTGTAAAATCAGTAGAAGATAAAGAAATTGAGCTGAAAGTTACCGAAGCAGCAGATGGCAAGAATATAAGTGAAAGTACGTAATGTGACTGTTAACTTGTTGAGACGGGTCAAATTAACTTTTTTCGGAAAGCAAAGGTTACAATTAGTAACGTCTTTATTCACTCAATTCAGAAAATTTGTTGATGCAGCATCACATTTTACTATGTATAGAATCTAATTCAATTCTCATTTATTTCTAAGTCGAAATATGCGTAAACGTTTACTTTATTTTTTGTTAATGAAAATGATGTGAGTAGATTTTCGGGAAAGGGAAAAAGTGAAAGTGTAAAATCAGTAGAAGATAAAGAAATTGAGCTGAAAGTTACTGAAGCAGCAGCAGATGGCAAGAATATAAGTGAAAGTACGTAATGTGGCTGTTTACTACTTGTTGAGACGGATCAAATGAATTTTTTCGACAAAGCAAACGTTACAATTAGTAACGTCTTTATTCACTCAATTAAGAAAATTTGTTGATGCAGCATCACACTTAACTATGTATAGAATCTAATTCAATTCTCATTTATTTCTAAGTCGAAATATGCGTAAACGTTTACTTTATTTTTTGTTTCGTGTAATAGCGATCTAAAGAGTTCTATAAAGTTAGTACCGACTTATTTGGTTAACACGCACAGTGTAAACTTTTGGCTTGCTGCGCTTACCTAGTGACGTTATCTATGTACGTATATTATATGCAATATTTAATCAACAGTTTAAACTAGTGCACTACTAATTACGGTTATTAAAACGTTATTAAAAATCATCTAGAAAGGCCAGTGGTTACAATAAAAACTTTTATTACCAATTTCTTATTGAATAGAAAATGAGTAGATGGAGTTGATGGAGTTGATTCCCAAATTACATGCGCCGTGTCCAAGACAATGTCGCTTTCCTAAATAACGTTTTAGATGCTAAATAATAGGATAATATTATAAATAAATTAAACCAATTTTTGGATTTTGGATATCTTATGCCGAAACTTTGGAGGAATTTATATACTGACTATGTTGCAATATCAACAAACTAAAATGTTAAACTGAACTTGTGCCATCTCCGTATTTCCTATGCTTCCTGAAAAGGAACAATTTTGTTACTATATGCGTAAAAGATGAATTTGTTTAAAGTTCAGCTAAACTACATGTTGTTGTTATCATGGCAACAAGCACTGTGATGATTATTATTATTATATGACTAGGTAAATTACTATTATTATTGATTTCATTTTGTGTGACTGATGATGATTAACAAAATGACTTAGTACCTAGTTTAAAAAATTGATTTTTGTTTGTTATTTAAAAATAGCACATTTAATGGTAGTAAATAGTAGTAATAATAGCCTTAGTCCTTTTTTGAAATCAAGTTCCTTCTAAATAAAAACTAAAAGCTATATTTAGTATTTACGTAATTAAGTATACATGATGATCTTCTTATACTTATCGTATTACATGATATTCAGCAAAACTGAACATGTTTATAATATGTAGTTGTTATACAATTTTTCTGCGCTGTAAGTTTCTAGTTTTTTCTTAATATGTAGTTACATATCTAAATCGCGTAGTGTCTTCCTGTACCTGTAATGACTTTATTGCTAAAAAATCATTTTACGTTGATAATTTTAAAACATACTCGCTAATAAATGTTTTAACTACTGCTATGAAAATTGAAAACGGTGGTTCTTTGTATTTGCATTTTTCTTCAAAACATTCATCAAAATTGACGAAAAAAAATCATTCTTGCAGACTGACTTTTGCCGTAGCAAAACGCACCTTTTTCCTTTGCAGAACAATAAAATTCAGATTAATTCAAGCTACTTCTTCCGATTAACCGCGTATAAATTTAAACAAAAATGCGCCATAATAAATGAAAGATTACCTTGAGTTGCAGAGTTACAATAATGCATGTTTGTGCTTTTTTCAAATGGGATCAGGTGCAAATAAAAACATTGGACCAACCAACGGTCATGTAATAATGATGAGCTGTTGTCTGATTTTCCAATGTTTAACCCACTCCACTGGTTATCCCCTGGTTGTGCTGGTTATTGTATGCATCAATGAATCGCAAATAAATTCTATGAGCTTGCATGATGAAACTTTTACAATAAATTGAACAGAGCGCTTATTTATGATCACCAAATATTTAATTGTTTTGTTCTTTCATTTTTGTAAAATCCGATTGAATTTAAATCTAAAACTGAAAAGTACATTAGTTTTAAAAGCAAAAAGTACATTTTATAGTGAATTATTACACTTGTACAGTAAGCACAATTATTATCTATATAGTATACCGGCTCACACTCAATAACGATTCACGTAAACATCTAACATCATTTTCATGGGATCATATACATATATCAAGTATCAAAATTAACACATACAAACAAATAAACTACTAAAATGTTTTGTAAATAATATAATATATCATTTTCTTTTAAAAAAAAGTCAATAAAACGTAATTTAAAATTTTATTAATTCTATGACTTAAAACAAACAATGAAATTGACACCTAAATCATGTTTTGTGGCCATTTGGAAGTTGTTGCTGCTGCTGTGTGCTGTGCAGTATTAAAGTTTTGATGTTTAATTTTAACTTAAAATAATCGATAAAACTGTAGTGCATTTTTTAAAGTTTATTGTCTGCCGGCAAACAACGTACGCGCACAATGTGCAGAATGGTTTTTATCGAACCTTGGCATTTAGAAATGGCACGGAAATACAGTATGGCAACGTGTCACTGAAAGCCATTTCCAGTTTAATAAGCAATCAATGAACTATCTTGACAGTTGAATGCAGCCTGCTACTGCTTCTTTTCACCAAGCAACAAAATCCGTTGGCAATTGGCATTCTTCTTCTCTGCGCTTAAAACATAGCAAGTCGTTGGAAAGTATAGGTTTTATTTTAAAAAACAAAGAAATCTTGGGAAACCAGAGTCATGGCATAAAAAAGGCATAATAATAATGTGCACTAAAAACTAAATGTGCCATTTAATAGCACATCACTAACTATTATTATTATAATACTAAAAATCAAAGAAAAAAATTAAAAAGTTGTTTGTGCGTATTTATGTATTTATACATATTATTTATGAAAGTTTTTGGACAAGCTTCCATTAATCAAATATAGCGTAGCAATTTTTTTGACACGACACATTAATGTTCATTTCCCCATTTCAGTTGTCCGTCATCATCGTGATAACTATGTTGTTCGTGTTAATTATTATTTCATTATATCATTCCATTTTCGTTCACTTTATAAGGAGTTTTAAGTTGAAATGATTTTTGTCATCGGAGTTCTTATCAAAGTGGGTAACAAATTCTAACTAAAGGCTTTCTATGCCATCATTTGGAGTTTACTTTTCACAAAGGAAAAAATACTGTTGTTGCTTTTGGGTTCATCGCTTATCTATTTACGGTTTTAATATTCTTTGCTATAAAGCTAGATCCCAATATTAAGTATGAGTTTTTTTTAGATTTTTAGGCCGGAATCGGAATTAGTGGTATACATTACATATTGGACATGTACACACTTCCTTTCTCCTTTTTCTTGAAATGTACAAAAAAATAATTTCAACATTAGTGATGATCTACCAGGCGTCCGTATAGCGAACATCAATCTCCTTCAGAGCCGGTAGTTGCTTCTTTAGTCTGTCAAAAGTTTGCGCTGACAAATGGGTGCTGTTTAAGTTTAATTTCCGAAGGCTTGTCATACCTAAACCAAAAAAGGTAAAGATTATTGATATCCTTTTTGTAAACCTTTTTGAAAAAAACTCTTGAATTGCTTGGGTTTTAATGAAAATTAAAAGTCGTTGGCAGTTAATAGATTAAATTACTAAATTTATTTTTAATGTGACTTACATGTCAAGCACAGCAGTCCCTTATCTGTGACGGGCGTTTCACAGAGATTTAAAACCTGAAGATTTGGTAAATGTTCTGATATCATTTGAAGTCCGGCATCACCAAACTGAAAAAAAGAACATTTTCATAATGAACGTATTCAGTCTATATACCAATTTACACAAGTTATAATTCCGTTCTGCACAGGCTGTTCAAAAGAAGTTTTATAAAACTACCTTTCTCTAAAAAGTACAAAGAACAAGTTCAAAAGTACATTCGTACACTCTGAATTTTACAAACGATGCCGATGCAATGACTTTGTTCTAGAATGAGTCATGTCAATTTCTCAAATTCATTTCCTCATATACATACGCCAGTCGTCCGTTCAGCTCTCTATAGTGTTTTCAGGTATTTGTGCAAGTGAAAGTTGGACATTCCACAATGAAGTATATTGGAGAAAGTTTTAGTTAATGATTAAACTCGTGCTAATTTGTTCAAAAATTGAATGTAGTTCAACTTATTCTCTAATATAATTAAGAGTAGTGTACCTAAATACTAAACCTATTACCTATACATACCTTTTGCTTTCACATTTTACTTTTTTCCTGCTTAGAGCTTCTATACAGCAAAAGACAATGTGTACCAAATATACATACTTTTTTATATCTATCTAAAATTGTGTGTACATTTCTCCATGTAAAAATTAAACTGCATTTCATCACATTCCACTTCTCAGTCCGATTTACTGAAGAATCTGTGAGGATTGAACTTTTTACTGTGTGAACAGGCGTTAAATAAGACTGGAGCAAAATTCCTAGAAAAACAAATATACATACATTTTTATATCTATCCAAAATTATATGTACATTTCTTCATGTAAAAATTAAACTACATTTCATCACATTCCACTTCTCAGTCCGATTTACTGAAGAATCTGTGAGGATAGAACTTTTTACTGTGTGAACAGGCGTTAAATAAGACTGGAGCAAAATTCCTAGAAAATACATCTATTTGCCAGTACAATTCCTGATGGCAATGTAAACTCTTCGGAACACATATAAATTACATACAACATATTGCAAATATGTACAATTCCACTTCTCAGTCCGATTTACTGAAGAATCTGTGAGGATTGAACTTTTTACTGTGTGAACAGGCGTTAAATAAGACTGGAGCAAAATTCCTAGAAAATACATCTATACGCCAGTATAATTCCTGATGGGAATGTAAACTCTTATCATCAAGGTACCTATATGTACTAACTGTCTGCACGAAACACGTATATATTGCATACAACATATCGCCCATACACACAGCCGGGCATGTTAATCTCTTGACGTAAATAAGTGATCCCAGCAAAGTTTTGAAATTAGACCGTCGTACTGCTGGCTGGAAACCATTTTTCAAACTTGTTTCGAAAACCGATTATGCTAGCCTTTTCTCTAATAACATCTCCACGCTTCACCAGTCATTTTACTATACTCGCATGGACCAAGTGTAAGTTTAGTTTAAACGGGTCACGAGTGACCACCTTTTGTTTGTTTCGTTTGCTCGATTTTTTTCAAATCTATTTCACGGTTGGTTTTCCACTCTCTTCAAGCCAAACCAGCCGTCAGCTTTATTCTATAGCTCTGCTTGTTGTATTTAACACGTCGTCTTATCTTCATTTTCGTTTGTTCTTCCTCCCACACTTCTCCACCGCCACCACTCACAACTGATTCCTCTTTCTTCTTCTCCCTAGTCTGCCTTTCGTCTCCCCCTCATCACCAAGTAATCTTCGAATTCCTGTGTACGCCATTGTTTTACACGGCATAAAGAAATGAAACTATTCATCTTCAAGAAGCTTCAAGAGGATTTCATACACAAACAAGTATAATATAGACAACTGGCAGGAGGACGCGGTGCTAAAACTTTTCCTATTTCCAAAACTATTTTTCTCTTTCCATCCATATACATACTTTCAAAGTAGACTCATCAATGCAAGAACGGGCCTCCTGAAACACATTTATTTCATGGCTATCAGAGAAATGGAGAGAACATTAATGCAAACCGTTCTAATGCTGGTGCTGATGATATTCTCTGGAAAGAAATTAATTGTGTCGGTATGCATGTATGTGTACAATGTAGAAAAGTATTTTCCATGATGGACTCGACTACTACAGTGCACCTATCCTCTACAAAGAGTGATTTCTGTCAACCACCACCAAAATCTCACTAGCATACGACTGCTAAAACAGAACCAATAAACTTTCAAAAAGAAAGAAAATGTTTATTTTGACAGTTGTCTACAAAGACGCACTTGCAATATTTTAAATTAGTCTTGTTGAAAAATGCAATTATCAACTGAAAATGTTTCCTTTCAATTTTCTCCACGTCACGTTCACAATCAAATTATTTGTTATCAACACGACTTGCGTACAGTCTTTTTCACTGAGAAAATTTAAAAAGAAAATAAATTTTATTATGATTTTTATTTGTTGCTACTTACTTGTGTACACCACAGGTTGAGATAGCGGAGAGAAGGAAGTTTGATTAATTGCTCGGCACAGGCACTGGTCACCTGAGTGAAAGCTAAACTCAAGCACTCCAAATTCCCGAATAGAGCCACAGCTGAGAAGCTTGGCCAAGTCTTTGTCAGTGCTCCGGCTGGGTAAAGTTAACTTTCTCGGTCCACCCTTTTGTTGCTAAAAAAGAGAAATTTAAGAGAGGAAAAGGTGAAAACGAGAATTCAATTTATAGAGTAATAATTCGCAATTAAATGGACCGTGTAAAATTGGACACACATTGAAAAGGAATGAATGCAGCGAGTGTGTGTATGTGTATGCTGTGCTGGCAAACTTTGTTAGTGGCAGCCGTTATGTTTCTACGTGTGTAAGACGAGTGGTTGGTTATGGCTACTCTTTTTGGCTATATACATTTTTTTCTCTATAATCTTCTTCTTCATCCCTTCATTTATATGCCACAGCAGTGATAATCTCTAGCAAAAGTTTGCACCCTAAAAAATTTCTGGGAGGAGTGGGCATTTTTTTTCTAGTAAATCCGTGTGTGTGAAGCCACATACCAGTTCTTTCAAGTGAAGCTGTCTGTTACATAAAGCGAGATAGTTGGCACTTCCGGTAGGTGTACTTTGAAGAGTTGTAGCAAATCTGAACACGTTGGTCATCACTCTGAACAAGTTGCCACTCAAGAACAAGGCAAAGAGCCTCTTGTGCGGCCGCATTTTCACGTAGTGCCAGTAACATGGTGCTCCCAAAGTTGCTTCCCTCCGAGTTGTGACAAGAAGCGCTTTCTCCGGCAGCAGCATGTTAGCAGTCTTCCCAGCTATTTTTTTAGAAAAAATATTAAATGTATTTTATAGTTTGAATTTAGCCTTTATAGAGATGCACCGCTTCAAAAACATGCTGATGCAAAACATTTTATCGTAAAACAAGAGTTTTGAAGGAAAGTGTTTAAAAAATCATTGTACCATTGCACCCCACAGTTCGCCGTCATCAAAACAGGAGGAGCTGGATGGGGCAAATAGATGGAACCAACCTTCCTTTCCATCCCTTATTCCCAGTACCATTTGATGAACATCACAACGGTGGTCTGTTCCGACTCTTCTTACAATGGGCGCTAAGCTTCTGTTTGAAAACAATTTGAAATAAAAAATAAATTACATAGATATTATTATTTTACGACTTATCAAACTGTTTTATATGACACTGTATTGCAGGTTCATCATGAATTGTAATTTACATCAGGCGAGATTTTATTTCCTAAAGCAATAAGTAATGAGTTGAGTCGTATATACTTTTATTGCACCATTTAACCCCTTTTTCAACTTGCCCCAATTTCCCCCTATATTGAAACACATAGCACGAAACAAATTGTACTCCATCGTCCGCCCTACAATAAAGTAATATACTACATGGCTAATTTCAATTCAAATTACACACCATTCGATAATGGCCACGTTGGAAGAGGAATGGGGCGGTTCCCATGATTACGATTTTACAATCTTCATTTGTTCACGTGTGTAACTACTGGGATGTTTACGACGGAACATACACCATATTACAAGCTAATGTTTCCTTTTCTTCTATACTCGAATGTTGTTTTAGTTTAGACAAAGTAAAAAAGTATTTGCTTTCACTTCATGTTTTATACACTTATTTTGCTGGCTGTGGCTCCCTCGTTTGATTCTTGATCCCTTTTGGAATGCTACCCTTTTGGAATGGTCCTTGTTTTATTGTGTGACTGCCCTTGGAAGGCAAGTGAATGATATCATTTTGATCGCTCGTTTGATTCTTGATCCCTTTTGGAATGCTACCCTTTTGGAATGGTCCTTGTTTTATTGTGTGACTGCCCTTGGAAGGCAAGTGAATGATATCATTTTGCTTTATTTCTTGTCGATTTATTATCAAATAAGGAACATTCTTTTTTTTTGGATGAACCTAAACAATAATGGGAGCCCATCTACTGCCACCACACAACTTTTATTGTCACTTTTTCCTCTTATTTTTCTTCTTCTTAAGAATCGAATGTTTGCTGAATCAAATTGCTTGCTAGAGTGATGGTGTGCGGCCAAGCACAACAATAAGAGGATGTGTGTATAGGTAGTAGCAGTTATTATTATTCTCTTTTTCAGTACATCTTATATATATTTATAGTTTATTATTGCTTTGCTTTTTTGAATGAGCGGTAGTTTTCATTGATGATGTGAATGGGCTGGATAACATAACATGAAAAGAAGGGGCTGGCCTGGAATCTGAATTGCCTACTTTTATTTTTGTTTACTACACACACCAAATTTATGAACACCATGTTTTAGAGGATATTATAGACGCCAAATTACATTGTTCGGGTCGAGTTGTCTCTAGCATCGAGTCTTTTGCTGTTTCTAACTTTACTCTGTGTATATAATCTATGCGTATAAACATGTAGCAACAATAGCACAGCAAGCACAACGTACAATATTGTTGTTAATAATTTATTGAGTTTCTTAGAAATTGGGTAACCTAGCAACGTAGTCTGAAAATCACAGAGAGAAAGTTGTAAAGGTTAAACTCCATGGAAGTATGCTATAAAAACTATGGGTTCCTAGAAAATTCCTTTCAGGAATTTGAAAGTCTATATATTTTTATTTGGGTAACGAAAATAAGTCAGATGATTATTTGAATCCAATAATGAAAGCAAAATACAATGATAATAGCTCCAGTCATAATCTATAAATGTCATATACCACATGTCTACTAGGCTGTCCTTTGGTTTATCGTTCTCATTTCCATCCATTTGTAAAAAAAATCGGGAAAATAAATAAGTAAACATCTACGTAATAAAGGTCAACATGCCCCAATGACTTGCAGTGCTGCTGCCCCATAAAAAACTAAATTCATACAAATATAACTTACAGCTATACTAAAAGTGTAAACGTAATACTACTACACTATTCAAACACATACTTATCTTTGAATGCGCATAGAAACTACACAGCATCAAAAAATCAAGTGAAAAAGTATAATAATGATAATAAAAGACAAGTTGGTTTCTTTTCAAGCAAACTCTTTTATTCCTTTATACTCTTTTGCCATACGTCATCTCACTTTTTTGTGTCTCCCACTTCTTTTCCTCTTGAAACAAGCGACATGTTTTAATGAGAATTTGGGACCGCACTTTGAGAGGAAAAGGAACAAAAAAATACAATACACCACCGCACATCAACAACAATCTCTGTGGTGAAAGTACACTGAATGAATCTCTTTTTCGTCAGGATTAGATGAGTTCTTTCAATAAATCCTTGTTGAAACCAAAGCCAAAAAAAGACAAAGTCACCAACACCCCGCGCCATATACAGCAACAGCAGCAGATGAAAAGAAGTAGTTATCATCGTCATCATCATCATTGATGTGTATGTATAATAACGATATATATAGTATCATGGCTAATATTGTTTTTTACTGTGGGTGTCTATCTATTAACAACTAGACTGTAATACAATGTATCTACATTATACAACTTAATGACACAACGACAATCTCTTTATTGTGGCAATATTTTTTATTACGAATATTATTATCATCATCATCCAGCGCGTCCTTTCCACTTATTTCTTTATTCCTGTTTCCTTTTCCCGGCTGGAATAATATCCCTTTCAAATTTTATGTACAAGGAACAAGGACTCATTTCACATTATCTTTTTTTCGGCTTTGATGACGTTATTGGTCAGTAGTATATAGCATGCCAAAAATGGAGCAAACAACTTTTACCAAATTACTTTCAATATTTGTTTTATATCTCTCACTTTACTCGCAGAAGAACGCCTTAGATTTGACCTTTTCCAGACAACAATCAACATCTCACTATGCCCCTTTTCACTTGTGAATGCTCAAAACCACATTTCCCATAGGCGTCTACTTTAACTTTTGTCAAATCACCAACAACGCCAGTAGCAGCAAGGGAGGTGTGCATAATTTTAGCAATGTTCTGTTTTGTAGACTAGACGACATCTCTAATTTAACTTGACAAGTTGGTAATTTACAACAACTCGTTGTGTCGTCGTGTCAACGGATTAAACACTCGACGCTTGTCTGTCTCTGCCTATAGAGCATGATAATGATGACACGACACACTTCCTGTATTCTCTTTCATATGTACATTCCGTTCTACCTGTACTAAAGTATAACAACGGTGTATAATGTGGTAGTGTCACTGGTTTTCGTAATACCAACTACTGATTGACTAGGCAACTATAAAGGGATAAGAGTTTACAAATAAGTAAATTGATTATTTCTCGCATAGCAAAAAAACGCATACCACCTACAGCTCTCTACTTTCTCTTCCACGTATTCCAACTATTTCAAGTACAAGCTCGGCACACTAATGAAGAGGGTGAGAATAATTGAATTTTCTGGTTTTCATACAGTAAAGTGGAATCTCTGGTCTATGTACACATGTGTTTAGGTATGAACACAATCAAATAAAGTCTTTTTTGCTTCTATACGTAAGTTGCTCATAAAAAGAGAAAAAAATGCAGAAACTGGAAAAGGACAAGAAATGTACATAAATATAGGCAAATATAAGGTTTTCACCAACCCAGTATTCTGTAGTAGTGATGATGACATTTGTTGTGAGTGAGCCATCAATTGTTCATATCTTTTTTATTTGAATTTTTGCCTAGGTGTATATTAGCTTTAATGGTAGAATGAGTGCTGAAAAGCAGGGCAAGAGAAAAAGTCTGTTTTGTGTTAAAAGTAGTACTTGTACGGCTTTTTTTCTGGTGTCAAGGGAGAGCTAGCTTAATATTCAATTTTGCATCTCTAATAATGGAAAGGATTTAACCTGTTGAATTCCCAAGTTAATATACCAACTAGCTTTATAATCCGTAACTTTTGTAGATTAACTTTTCGCTTTCATTAAATATAAACTTTTATGCAAGTATTTTACCACCTTGTACATTGCTTCCTGTAATAAGTACGTCAGCTTTATAAACTGAACGAGGTTTCGAGCCCTAGTTTTGTAGAATGAAATTTCATGCCGTGTCGATGGAGAATATTTAATGACAAACCTGGTGAAAAGAGGGTTGTTTAAGGCCTCATCTGGAAAGGGTATTGGCTGTAACAATTGTGCAAGGCTAGGTCTCCAGTCTTCAAATTCGGATCTGAATATTAAAAAATATATTTTTAGTGGCTCTGCCCAGGTTCATTGATGTTTCAGGTTCTAATTAAAAATTTCAAGAAAAGCGGATAATAAAAATGATGACTTTTTTACGTACATGGTATCAAAAATGGCTAAGTAACAGAGTAATTGTTCATCGTAAGGAATCTCTTTCGGTTGAATACTTTCCATGTAGGCGGTAGTAGTTGAAGGTGACTTGTTTAATTTCTTTTCAAAAAGCTGAAACATGGCAGCAAGACAAACTGAAACTAGATTGGACATAACGCGTGGATGTGGACAGCTACTGGCAGGACCGTGAATGCTGAAAGAAATCAAAGCAGCAGCAATTTATTTTATGGCAGAGGTTGTAAAACTTCAAGGTATTTCGATTCCGTAATTTGCAACGTGGCATTAATCAACGCAGTAAACTTAACATCCGCCGCACATGTAGATACTATTTTGGCAATATTTTTAAACACTGTCTTTCATGCTTTCCCCACTAGTTTTGCGCTTACACCGGAAATTCATAAATGAAATTTACTATTTATTTTCGCGATTCAACAATCAAACAAAATTGCAGTCTTACCTTTTGACAAAATTCCTCACCACGTTTATTCCATCATTATGACAATTCAAGGCTTGAATGTACTCCTGGATGAAAAGTCGCATGTAAGGATACAAGTCTTACCTTTTGACAAAATTCCTCACCACGTTTATTCCATCATTATGACAATTCAAGGCTTGAATGTACTCCTGGATGAAAAGTCGCATGTAAGGATATTTTCCAAAGTCCTGTTTGAAATTAATAAATCAGAGTATTAGATGCATGAAAATAAATGATGGATTTTACTCAGAATATATATATGCATACATATTGGTCATTGGTAATTAATTATTATTATCACAATTATTGTGCCCTTTAACCTTTTGCCACGTTACAAAAATATTGCATGTAACATAAGAGCTGAAGTTGATGCGCAAGTATAATTTATCATCACACGTATTTTACTTTCATCTATTTTATAATTGTCACGCCACGCCACATCTCAATTCACATCAATGGTCGATGTCATAAAACTATTGTAATTATTCGCTGCAAACTTTGCGACATGTCATGCTGAAAATAACCACAAACCACGGGAAAGCAAGTTCAGTGAGAAATCATGAATATGCAGATGTTCTTTTTTTGTATTTTCACTTGAAGCAACACATTTGTATTGATTACTATAAAGTGTGGGGTGATATCTGCTAATCTAAGTACCTCCTTGCTGGACGTAGCTCAGATCACCTTTCATCTTACTCTGATGAATAATATGCATATATCTGCTACCAGTGTATCAATACTAGTCATTTAAAAGTAAAAGTAGGTATATTGAACGCGTCTATTAACTACCTACAAAAACAAAGTCGAAAATATGCGTGGGACACGGCCACGTGACTTTACATAGTATGATGATGCTGATGGTGGTGGTAGGACACAAGGACAAAGTGAATGAATTTGATCGAAAATGCTTCCAAGCAAAATATATCGCCTATAGGTGCTTTACTGCTTTATTATCCTGCAGCCAGCGTATGGTTGAGGGAAATGGTAAAGAATTGCGAATAAGCATCCACCCAAAAACTTCTCATTAATGGACATCAAAGGTTCTTTCCCAACCAACCAACCTCCTCCCCCACAAAAAAAGA
>JAANSP010000977.1:0-17401 GCA_036850745.1 Homidia socia
TTCATACCTGGCTCTAACTCCTTTCTACGTAATATCACATTATCTGTAAGAAAAATGCAAAATGTGAAGAAATGTAATGCAAGGCTTGCTACAAATTGATAAAATTCTTATCAAGCCATCATCAAGGTTTCTAAACGTATATCGTTGGTGCATATTCGTTTACCTGTACAAATTTGAACCTCGGCGTCAGTCTCTATACTTCCGGTTGGAAATGAAGCTTCCCTGCTCATATCTTCTAGACGAGGACTACGGGCTGGACGTGAGGGCTGATGCTGATATCCAGTTAACGTTGCAAGATCGGGTTTCCAGTCAGGAGGAGGATCACAATGTAACTTTTGACTACCAACGATCATCGTTCTATTCTTGGGAAGTTCGTATAATGATAGTAAATTGGATTGGGTGTACGGTTCTCGTCTACTAATTTCCTTTTCAGTGCATAGCTTCTGAACGTCGACAGCATGGTCAGTTTCAACCGGAGACCATGAATCACTATTACTTGTTTCAGGTCTACAACTGCTGCCACTAGATAAACTATCCGGCCCACTATGTTGAACACTTATCACGGTCACATTGTTTGACTTGGCCTTTTTGTCAGTTCTACCCAAGTTTCTATGATCAATTACACTTGATTGTAGTAAGGGCGGCTTTGTTGTTGATGTTACTTCCGGTACAATGTTTTCGGGAGGCCATGGAACTTTGGTAAACTTTTGAGGTTGAGCGTAGAGCTCTTTAATAGGAAAAGATGGAGGCGCTTGAGGCGTGATGGGCGCCCAAATGGGTTGATTTGGGCGTCTAAGAAATTCCTCCTTTTGCTCAACAGGCTTTGTTGTTGATGTTACTTCCGGTACAATGTTTTCGGGAGGCCATGGAACTTTGGTAAACTTTTGAGGTTGAGCGTAGAGCTCTTTAATAGGAAAAGATGGGGGCGCTTGAGGCGTGATGGGCGCCCAAATGGGTTGATTTGGGCGTCTAAGAAATTCCTCCTTTTGCTCGACCGTCCGTCTTATTCTATCGACAATTTGGTTTTCGTAGCCAGAAAGGGAATTTGCAGTGCTGGCGGACATCACGAACCCATCGGGATAGAGGATGGGGTCACGATGAGAACTCTGGCGAGAACTCTGGCCGGTATTTGTACTGGACATGGTAACAACCATGGTATTGCGAAAATCCGAGGGCTGACTAGTTACAGTCCCAGGTGCTTTGGCTGAACTAATACTATACCGGTACCCAGCACCAGCCTTTTTCAAGGAAACGTCCGAGCTCGTATTAAATTCCGACAGACACTCCATACTTTCTGAACGCAGTGGACTTCTGTACACAGCATTATCGCCACTTTCACCACCCAGAATACTATCCGCACTCTTTGCTCCAGAGTTGGGCTCATCCCTCTCTCTTACTTTCCATACAGTTGACTTATCAAACGAATGATTAAATGGGTAATATCCCTGAGGTTGCGGCCGTTGTTGTTGCACAGCTTTGCTTGATGATTGACTAAGAGAGCTTAGGTAGTTTCTATCGCCATTGCGATCGGCGGATGTACTGGCCCAAACAGCCGACGACTTGTACGGGACAGGACGAGGAAGATGGGAAAAAAACTGCGCCGGAGAGTGACTTGAGTGGCTAGAAGACATATTACTTGGATACCTAGCGTAATCAGTTGCGTCGTATGAACGATGGGAATAAGCGTAGTCGTTCGGCAGTTGGGAATTTGGGTGAAAGTCCCCAGGAGTGGGGTAGTGATAAAGGGGTTCAGCTAACGACGTATTCTTTAGAACCTCGTAAGGTCGTTGATTTGTTTCGGGCCGATAGGCTTGCTCCTCATAAAACTGTAATCAAACAAGAATGAATGCATTGGAAATACATGCGGTTTTTTTTGGTTGAGGAGGAGGTACTTTTTTAATTGTACCAACTATCCCCTATCATCCCCACACAAACATTTACTCTCTATCCGCTATCGCAGTATATACATACTTTGACTTTCTGTACATTTATTTTTTACAAAATGTTTTTATTATTAGTAAAAATGTACACGTGCAATTCAAACTAGAAATATTTTTTTATAAATAAAGCTATTTACAAGAATAAAAAAGCAGCCAACAGGTTTACGACGAGCAAGATGGTGAAAGCTATAAAGTATACATGTAAAAACTGTTTAAAAAGCCTTACCAGTTGCAGCGTATCATACTGTTTAGGAGAAACCTCTAAGAACAACAAATCTCTCGTCTTCTGAATCAAAGAGACCACTTGGTCGTAGCTTTTCCCCACTATCGTTTCGCCATTTACGCTTACAATTCGATCTCCTGTACATTCCATAGACATTGGGCAAGGGCGCAAGCAATCGTTTACAGGTAGGTAGCAAAAAATTATAAAAAAAAGTAAAAAAAAACACCAAACAAAAGTATAAAATAAGTGAAAAAAACTCGGAATCATTAAAAACAAAAAAAATCTTCAAAAAAACATTTCAATTCAAAGCAGGATATAGAGATGTACAGAAATAAGAGACTTGTATAAAGTTCTTGTCTGTTACAAGTGAAAAATAAAAACTGACTGTGTGGAAAGGAAAGTCAGACGACAAGCCCAACCGACGTCGTCGTCGTGTCGGTTTTTGTATCTGCATATTTATGCAATGTGAGCGTGGCGTCATTTTCATCAACCACTTGTACTGATTGTGATTACCCATTGTGACTCTGCACACATTGCAAATAAACTAGTAATATTACACCAATTAATGGTTTCCTACAATCTTCAATGTTTTGCAGAAATACGCTGCTATTATTACTGCCAATTATCCATCTTGATAATATTATTTTCACAACATTGAAAGCCAACACGAGCACAATCTCTTTTTATTCTGCAGTCTTTTGTGACTATACATTTAAATGGAATACACGTGTTGATATAATCTGTATGACAAAATAGCTCGCATTAGCTGTGAGAAACTTTATTAAACTTTTCATTTTGTTGCAAGAGAAATTAATTTAATCTAATAGGTCAGTGAATAAAGTCAAACTGATGATGGATGATGATGATTCTCATTTCTCACTGTTTGATTATACGCAAGTATAGACATGTGTATGTGAGTTGAAAGCTACATAATCGGGTATGTTGGGTGATCATGCATGCTCACAACAACAAGAAAAGTTTATAGCGGTAATTGGTAGGTATGCATAGGTATTTACCATAATATTTACATTTGTACAAAAATAATTTACCTTTTTAAATTGAACAGCAGAAACTTAACGATGATTGCGTCTATTAAAGTGGTGTTTTATACAACCGTATATCGTCGTAAATAACAATATATGACATACAAGAGAAAACGGTACAAAAAAATCAAGTGTTATAATAATATTATAGTTGATTGCACGCACTGCAAACTTCTCAAGAAACACACGAGAGAAGAACAACAGGAAGCTCACAACTTGTACCACTCCAAATTTTTAAGAATAGGATTAATGTGGTATGTAAATGCAAGTAACGCTTGCATGCAAAGAAAATATTTAAGTCATTCTCTAGTGCCACTTTGATACATACAGACTATTTATGTGCATTTTCAAAATAAAACTAGATGCTATGCTGCCACTACATTGCACTTGCGACAAAAACGGCGACGTGAAGACATTTTTCACTGCCTCCTTTCCTTGTAATTTTCAGTTAAGCATCTCGAAAAAATATTTATTATCTAGCAGCAGTGTTTTTTTGGATTGCTTACAGATTTGCAAACTAGTGATGGTGGTGGTGGGTGAGTACAATAAATGCAATAATAATAATATCATGGGAAACAGAAAATAATGTTTCTAGTAATGGGCAACTAATGAAATTGGCTTTTGTGCAAAAGAATACATGTAAGTAATAAAAAATGAAGAAAAAAATATCTACATTTTTATCAACAGTTTATAATGTTAAACATTCGTTTGAATGTTGACCGAATTTACTTACCTACACATAATCCAGCAGCGGCAGCAGGAGAATTTTCTCTGACACTTTTGACAAAAATGGTATCCACAGGTTCTGTAACTTTATGAAGTCGACTTTGTCCCATTCCATTGACATGTCCATGTCCATCAGTGTCCCCGTCCTGTATGAAGATAAATTATGATGATGATGGTGACGATAATGACAGAAAATCATTCAGTTATTGATAAGCTTTTCAACTAGAAGAGCGCTTAAATTAGCCGGTATGATGTCAATGTCAAAGCAAGTGTGATAAATGAAATGCTTATTCAACTCATCATCGGATGGGATCACTCTTAAAAAACACCATTTTATGCATTGTGGAAGACAGTTAATAAATGACGTTTATTAAGATAGCAAATAAAAACACTTACCTCAGAATAGAGTTCCGGTGGGTAGACAATAAAATGTCTAAGGGTGAATCCAAATCCATTCTGCCAACGGGGAAATTCTGACACATCTTAATCCTAGAAACCCCTGTGCAACACGCAAAATAAAATCATCTTGTCATTATTTTTTTATAGTACAACATACTAAGCTGTTAATACTTTTGTAAAACTGAATACGCATTCCTCTTTTTTAACGCGACCATATTTTTACAATTACTGTATACCTCCACACTAACAATTTACTTTTCAAATATATTGACCATTTTCCTTCATCTCTGAATCTAAGCGTGCTGAATTTATTGAACCCTTTATTGTATACAAATAATGGATTGTATGTTTAGCATGTTTTTGTGGAAAAAAAAAGTTTAAAAATCCATTAGAATAAATATTGATACCAGTAAGAAAGTGGGAGTAGTTGTCGATAATACCACCACCACTACTGCACTGCTGCACCACCAACACTACAACTACCACCGACAATAACTGATGATGTTGTAATAATGATGACTGAGAATTTCTAACACTAATCATATGTAACGGATATTATATTGTCAATTTCATTCAGAAGGACACATTACAAATTGAATAAGAAGAGATTTAGTATGGCCGATTCAACCGTCAACGCAGCAGCAGAGAGCAACGTCGTCGTCTCTGTCTCTCCGTGATGATGAGCTACATAATATACTCTCCTCCTCCACCTACGTACCACGTTATTACTACTTCTACTACTCGTATCAGCAGCGAATAACCCCTTATTCATCCATTCCATATTGCCTTCGTCGTCCTCATATATTTAGTCTCATTTTTTTTCTTTCTCTAACTGCCTATCAACTATTGCTAATGTACCAATAAACCTCATAAAAATCCTTTAAGGATGTACATGAAAAATAACTAGGCTTAAAATTGGAATCTTTTAGGTTTAGTTACACTTGTGTTTGGAATGAGTGTTCCTGTCAATTAAATTAAAGCCTAAAACTCGTTAAATGCCTATCTCGGTAAAAAAAATGTACTTTTTTGTTGCTTTTCTTTTTTTCACCCTTCAGTTCCTGTATGCACACGACATGCTGCTATTCATGTTCTTTTACTTTTGCTTAAAAAATTAAACTCAAATCACAAATTATGCCCAAGAATTCCTCCGTTGCTGCTGCTGCTGCTGACGCTGACAAACATGCAAGCGCGTGTATAAACTACCACTCTATGTATGTTCTAAAAGATTTTCAATGTAACTACTCGACAAATGGCCATAATAATAGGGGGAAAACGGACGCGAGAGCAAGACAAGAAAACCCGTGCTTTGGTACGGTTTAAAAAACAATTTTAGCAGTAGTGCAAGCTTAAATGTACATAATATGCCGGTGGTTTCTTTCTTCTTGACATGATTTTATTTAAAATACAGATCATACAACAACATTCCTTCGACGCTGTTGCTTTTACCCACCGCGAACATCATCGTCATCATCGTCGTATCGTCATGATACACACAACTACAACAACATATACATACACTGTTCGTTCTGCTCCAGTTTTACTTGCCTACTTGTGTCGCTTGCCAAAGTCTGTCTGCCTGCCTTGCCTCGTATATGTACATCATAATAAAATGTATAAAAGTCATATATCATATAAAACGCCGAAATATCCTACAGGCATACCATACCTTCATTTCACTTTCACACATGATATAAAATTCCTCTTGTCTGCGGTTGATTACCTATATCCCTGTCCTAAACCTGTGCCTCTCTGTTTTCCACAAAAAATTCACGGAACCACGAGAAGAGTGTGTTTGGCAAACTATTATGGTTTTTTTTCTAAAAAATACTAAAAAAATAGAGCTGCGCTAGACACAAAGACAAATACGCATGACAGATGTGCAAAAACAATATAATACGTAGATTTTTTTTGTCTTATTGTGTCACTCATTCTATTCAAGTACAAGTCTAGAACATGCTGCTGCTGCTGCTAAAAAGAGGAGACGATGAAAATTATCATTCCTCCAAACGGACTTAGCAATAACGTTCCAAAATTGTAGAATTTATAGGCAAAGTCGTTAGTGAAAACGATATAACCATTTCTACTTTTGAAACTATCATTAGTTCGATTGGTTACATGAATCAAAAACTTTATTAGTTACAAAGTGTCAACAGCGCTGAACAGCGATGAAGGCTTTGCATGATCATGAATCATGTCATTAGTTGTTACATCTCTGTCTCTCTGTCCACGTACACAACGCTATTTACGCGACGACAATTAACAATGGCGAGATGCGAGATGTTTAAATTATGCGATTTTTTTCAGTTTGAATTTTGCTAACAAGACTAGGCATTTGTTTTACAATATGCAAGTCGTTGAATACGGTATAATAAGTTGAAGCTGACAGATATATCGGTTTGGCTAAATAATATCATTAATGGCAGACTAGACAGAGTACAAGAGAGCGTAAAAGATAAAGGGTCGAAACAAGAAAAAAATAGAATGGAACATCTGCATACCCTAATTTTCATTTGAACCAAGACTAAAAAACTTTTATCGGATAAAAATATTGAAAAACACTGTGCTAGTAAAAAGAATATTATTATTAGTTTATTTACCAGCCAGCGTTTACTATGCAATAATATTATTCAAGACGATTTAAAAGACTGAAATACATACACCGCCGAACAAACATTAACTTTTAACAATCGTCCTAATTGGATGGATTTGTGCTTTTTCATTCCGACGCTTTTGTTTTAAACTTGGCTACTACTGCAACTGAACTACAACTACTACTATGTATACTGCTACCACCATCATCATCATCACTTCAAAAGACGAAAGAATATATCAGGAACATTAAAACATATTATGTATTTGTACATTAATCCTTGTTATATATACACACAAGGGGAAGTAGATTATATATCAAGTTAAAAAAATAACCGTAACTTTAACGGTATATTATTATTATTACCATCCATCATCTATAATAATAATAATGATCCCTCATAATGACAATCCAAATAGTTACAAGATACATATAGAGCAAAATTTTATGTGTGTAAGAAGAACGAGCTTTTTCAATCACGTAATCTTCCTTTAGCCGGCTAAATTCGCGCTTCCAAGTGCAATAATAAAGAAATAATAACTACCAGGAAACTGTATTTCACATAATAAGCTTTTTGTACGCTCAGAGCTACTCGAGGAGAATTCAAATTCAAGAATAGCTCATCATTATCATCCCCTGTATACTTACTTTTTGCTCTCGTCTCCTAACTTATTTTCGGGCAGCAAGCCATGCTATAGTTTATGAGGAGTCTGATGGGAAAATAAACAAAACTTATCAGTCCTTGGAAGTTGTATATTTATTTTAAACATTTGAAACGAGAAGAGAACATGAAGGAAGGAGAAGCATTATTCCTGATTACACGAACAATGTGTTTGATGTATTATTCCAGTACACGCGCACTGCTAAGAGATGATCATGTCGATTTTGTCGAACATCCGAAGAAACCATGTATTTTTTGTGTAAAATGCAATAATAAAACGTTCAATGGTACAAAGAAAGCAAAGTCTCAGATAGGTGACAGTGTTATTGATTTTGTTCAGTTTATAATATTTGCACAACACTTGGAAGCATATATCCTTTTATCTTTTTACTGATCTTTTTTTTATCACTGTCTGAATTCAATAACCAACTTTCTCATAAAATATTATACTGATATAACTTTACTATAATAAGCTTTACTATTTATGTACTTTTGTCGTACAAATATATATTTTTTACACTGTCTAAACTTTTTCGTAATATAAAGGATAACGATGCTGCTCTTTGTCGTGTGTGCGTGCACCTTCTCAAAATGGAACTGCTATGTTGCAGCAGCAGAAATAGAGTATGAAGCTCGACGAAACAGACAGAGCAAATGTAAGGTGACGAAGCAGAAAACTAATTCCGGTGAAGTTCCTAATTAACCGAAAAATTGGTAAAGGCGCAATATGAAGTTTGCTCTTTTTTCAAAAGAAATCCTACGCCATTTATTTGCACACAAACAGCGAATTGGTGGACGCTGCTATTTTTAAATGCAGATTTTTCCTACTTGTAACTACAGATTTGTACATTAATTAGCACCTGAACCAACTGCAAGCTTTAGTATGTATATGCATAGCATTTTTCAGAGATTTTGAATTGTGTGAATAAAGATGATGATCATATTACGTTGGACGAATTAAAAAGGAAGAGAAACTGTTATATATAGGTGTTGTCCTAAATAATGAAATGATTCGGCTGTTTGCACAACTTTCCCATAAAGTAGCACTGTTACTGCAACACTATATAAAACTTTTTTTATCAAACAAAAAGTTACAATGGGCTAGTAAAACAGGGCAAGTCGTAGGTAGATTGGATGTAGTAGGTACGTTTACTAAGGAAGTTGAGCTTTATTAAGCGTCGCACTTTGAATTGTTGAAGGATGTTTGATTGAATAGGTATATGACGACGATGAATGATGATTGTGAATGATGTTGCCTATTTTTCTCTAATGTTCTTTGCAATTTGTACCTGTTGTTGTAGATGTAGAAATCCACCGCTACCAGTACTAATAGGAATCCCCTACCTATATAATAATAACTCATTATTATTATATATGAAAATTTTAAATGAAAAGGTATTAGTTTTAATATTCTATCCTGGCTAATGATGGTAATGAAAATTTGTACTTTTAAATGACATCACCTAACACAGCAATAAAAATAGACACCACAAAAACGAGCAGACTCAGCGGCCACACCACAACGACCACTTATTATTGACTGCTTAAATAGGATGATGGATGATAAAATGGAACTTACGCACACACTCGTTCACATTTGGACCAGAGGCAAAATCACATTTATAAAAAAAATTAAATATTCTGCACGTTCATCATGAATAGCATAAAAGATGAGCATCTCCCTCTTTTCATCATTATTCATCATCCCAACCTTACGACGAATAATACGACCATCACCAAATATTGTCCAAGTTCAAGTAGTAATTATGCAAAGTATGTTTCACTGTTTAACTTTCCAATCGTAGTAGAAGTAATAAGTAGTAATAATGATGATTGTAGTTGTGTGATCTTCAAAAAACATGACGGCGACGACGGCGCATTATAGGTTGCCTTTTTGTTTGCAGAAGATATTTCTTCTAATAGAACTAACAGCATGAAAATGCGTATGATAGCATAGAGACTTTTTACATAACGTGACTATTATTATGATGTATGGATGTCCATATAAGTAACTTTCAAGGTCACCGCCGCTTATATCAACGGTTAAACATGTGCACATTTCATTGCAATTTTCATACACCTCGAACAAGTGTAACTATTTCTCCCCCTCGTGCATCCAATTGATGCTCAAATTAAGCAAACAGATAGATTGACGAGTCAACAACGGTTTAAACTTTTAATGTATTTGTCCCGTATAAAACGTTTCATTTTACTTTGGCAAGTATGGAGCATGTAGATAATGATCCGTGTCCAATATTTTGATTAGGCACTTTTACATTTCAACTGTAGAAAGTCTGCTGCTGGAACAGCAATTTATTTGGTGTGGGAGTGGAATGCGGCTGTTGTATGGAATATATTACATAGTTTGAAAAAAATATTCGCACAAATATTTGCTAACCGATTCCGTTAAAGAATTACCTATATAATCAAAAATCTTACATACTGTTACTGATACCTAAAGCAAAATCTTTTGATTAAGGAGTCAATTAACTCATAGCAAAGGTAAATGGTGAATTGGAATTGGTAAATTTTAAAAAATCAGCTTTGGATTTAATGAACACTGAGGAACATAAATGTAATTTATATCAATGAAATTTATTATAATTAAAGGGTACAAAAGTAGGTTGTAGTTTGGCCATACCTGTGAAGCAAGCTCTGCTGAATCCATTTTTACATAACCGAAAAGTATAACTGTAGACGCAATTATTGTCACATCTTGCACGCATTATCAACTACGTTAACGTTTATTGAGGATTTAAATATTATACAGGGCATTCACCAATTAGCCGTTAACCGACACAACGTCCACAAGAAACTGATTCATTACTGCAAAAATTATTGTACTTGAAAAAAGACTATCGTGGGATATTTATAATGATGATGATGGCATTTAAACTGTTGTGTTGCGTGTTTCTGCTCAAGACATTTTTTTTCCTTCCGAATCGCTTGTAGGTTAGCAAACCCATATACCCATGTAGTGTTCATACGAATCACCAACATACACTGCTACCACCACAACTACAAAATCACTTCCCCGTGACACAGTCGACCATAAGAAGGATTATAACGATCATGTAACTCGAAAGTCGTAAAATAACTCTGAAACTGTAGTTAATTGATGATAACCCACATTATCTCTTGTAGTACCGTCGTAATCACCGTCACATTTTTCGGATTGGCTTGCAAAAAATCGTTGGTGCTTCCTTGCACACTTATTTCTCGTCATTGTCGAAAGGAGTGCAGCAAATGACCCAAAATGGAACCATTATATTTGCACGTGTATATAATACATTTCATTTTGCTTGAAAATGAGTCCTTGCCAGGCTACCCTAGGCTAAATATACATCCAGAATGGTTTTTGGCAAACACAATTATGACAAGCGAAAAATTTTACTAGTAAAATTTGATAGCTACACAATTTTGGAAGACACAGTCGACTGGTTCCAATCATCGACTTTCACTGAATACCTTTCCTTTGTGCCACAGGGTTGTATTCTAAAACGGGCAAAAAATAAAATAAAAATCCAACATTAAGATTCACTCCATCTTGTACCTCACTCAATTTAAAATTCTTAAACTTTATGAAGTTTACAATAGTACTTTTTATAATCTTTTCTATAGATTATTAAGAAATTCATCTTATCCACCGTTGCAAAATTGTAACTGTAAAGTACTGAAATCTGGACAGATGGAAATTCAAACGAAATGTACAAATGTACGGTGTAATTGCAAATTGATATAAATTTTACAATTTCTATGCTGCTATACTCAATACTACTGATTTTTACTATTTGTGTCTGCTGATAATTAACTCCTCAATCTAATCTGGGAGCGCTCAGATTTTACACTAATGTCTTTTCAAATCTCATTTTTTTAGCCTGCTATAAAGAAAGCCTTATACAGGAAGATTACAATTACCAAAATCTAATCTGGGAGCGCTCAGATTTTACACTAATGTCTTTTCAAATCTCATTTTTTTAGCGTGCTATAAAGAAAGCCTTATACAGGAAGATTACAATTACCATTAATAATTTATTGTACTTGTACACATTACCTACGGCCATGTAAACATTTAAGTTAAGTGGATAAGATTTATATATAAATACATTAAACTAAATGTACAATATACAGTTACACAGTACGATGAACTAATAGCCTCTTTTATAGAAGGTAAATGAAGACACATCAACAATACTGTAAGACTATGCTATTTCGCAACGCAAACCTATTAAACAATACTACTACTACTAACTGACTGACAACGTGCTCCCTTATATTATTATTACACTGTCCTACCTATATTGTTGTTGCACATCCTTACAATAATAATAATATTTCAATCAATCGCTGATTTAAATATGTTACTTTGCAGTTCATATCTTACACGATAATCTGTTATTTCTCCTGAGATAAACAACAAGCTTTGCATACTTTTATAGAATATTTAATTATTAAAAATATCACTGTTTGGTTTTTTGCTGCAATGCAAAACAGCATGCAATAATAATATTAGTAGTAACTTCAACTTACCAATTTATTTTATGTGTGTACCTTGTGTTACAAGAAAAATTTTGCAAGAAAAGAATAACGATAATTGCTGTTAACCCTTTCAGGAGAGATGATGATTGCTATAAAAATGTTGTTTGTATATATAAAGATAATACATAATCGTTTCGTTTTCAAGACTTGTAAAGATCACGACGATGATGATCTATCCAATGCATTTTTATTCTCAACTTTTTTTTCATTTGTAGGTTCTTGTCTTCAACAACAGCACTGCACATTTTTACATGCCTTATTTTTACATTTTCTTTTTAATGTGCCGGAGAGCACTTTTTCACTATAAATGCATAGATCTTGTGCGATCATTGTTCTCATAATATAATTATTATATTATACTATTAATTTTTTTTAGCTAACTTCAGCTGTTCTAAATGCTAATAAAGAGCAAGGATGCAGTTGTTTCTGTGTGATGTTGATGATTATTATTATTATTATTTTATATTTCCATTGCAATTGCAATGCAATATAAACTGCAACAGCAACATTACATTACATTTTTACACTTGTGTGTGTGTGGATGAGATGTTTTACATTATTGGTGCACTTTAAATTACCTATCTTTCACACATACACTTGCGTACTGAGGAAACATCACACACTTGCTAAACAATAACAGGAGCTATACACATTTGCTTAAAACACCAAACCAGCACCACTTCTACTACTACTACTTACTTGTGTTACAGTTTTATATTGTTACATTGTATTATTGCATTGTGAGCAAAGAAGAGCACAGGAGCAGCAGCATAAAACACACCGTAATACAATCATCAGCTACTGAAATGCAAAAAAAGTTTGTGTTACTTTATGATACATGTACATACATATAATACATGGACATATCATGAGGGGAGCATATTTTTTTGAAAAAAAAAACGTATTTATAGATTATGTATATATCCCTGTGATACATTTTTATTGACTTGATGGAGTATTTTATATATAGCAATGTGTGTATTGATAGAGAGATTTTTTTATTATGATCACAGCAGCGGAAAGCAAAAGTTTTTTTTTGGGTCTTTTGTATTAAAACATTTGCTGTGTAGGTATATAAAAGGCAGCAGACATGAATTGAAGGAACTTGCTACACATTCAATGAGAACAAGTTGCTTAAAACCTACTTACTCAAAAAATATAGCATGCACAATACCATTCACAACAACAACCATCATCATAATATCATCCATCCTTTCAATCTCTCAAACAAACCTTTTATTATATGGGGAAAATGTGCGAAACATATCTTTGCGCATTTGAATCTGAAGGACAAACTGCTCAAATACAGCAATACTACATCATCGTCATATTATTATTAATAATACTTACATTGCTATATAATATTATGTCTGCTTCCACTACATTGAGAGTAGTTAGGGTTAGAGGCGCAGCCCATTGCCAAAGGGATCAACCACCACAAGGACATCACTTTACTATCCTCCTTTTTTCTAGGTGGTAATTGGTAAATAGGATAAAATAAAATCCCTTGCTTGCTTTCCTATCTCTCATTAGATGTCAGAAGATTGGCATCTCATCACATCATCATTATACTACTCATGACGAACGTGTGCATTGAACACACATATAGTATAGTATGCATATGATGTACATAAAATGATAATATTTAATGATAATGATATGATGGGTACTATATGGAATAGATGGACAGTAATGCAGTATACAATATTATTATATCATTTACAGCATTTACATGTGAAACACAATGTGTTCTACAACGTTTTATTGAGCAAAAAATATTATTATATGGGGAGAAAAGTCGTCAGAGGACAGTATACAATATTATTATATCATTTACAGCATTTACATGTGAAACACAATGTGTTCTACAACGTTTTATTGAGCAAAAAATATTATTATATGGGGAGAAAAGTCGTCAGTGGAAAACCTGTGGAAATAACATGAGATACCTACCTACCTGTTATATTTGTATTTTTCATACTCTCTCTGTGTGCCTGTTAACAGCACCTAGAGTATATTGAAAGGACATGAGTATCCTTATCATCATCAAGTAGATAAGATCGTCATCATCATCATCACAATTTTGATGGTTATACAGACAAGAAATATCGTGCAATGAATGGAGTGTATAAGAGTCCACCACATGAGGAAGGTGACTAAGGTGAGAATACCTACATATGCTTCGCCTTCGCCAACGTGCACTTACATGTGCATTGTAAATTCAGTAATAGCGTGTGCCCACTGCTTAATATGCTTTGGCTTTTTAAAGTGGTTTCGAAGGTAAAAACTTTTTTCAATGAATGGACGTGGACACACCGCGAAGAGCAAAAATCTGTATGAAAACCAAAAAGGTAAATAATATATGGAGTTATGCAAAAGGTACAACAAAATGAGTAAATTAAACTGTTTATGATGCTGCGGCTTTACTGGAAGTAAAAATACTATCACGAGAAATTCGTCTCGTGTCAACAACGATTCAATGAGTTGGAACTTTTTAGTTTATTCATAAATTGGCATAATAGCCAAGATAAGAAACCATGCATCTATGACAAAGACAATTTGACTGATTAGAAAGTTGACTTCATATGATGACGTTATCATGTCATTTGACATTTTCACGGTCTGCTTCCAAAAGTGCATGATATGAATGAGACATGGGACTTAGATTTATTTACAATAAAAACACTACTTTTCGATTATAATCTCATTGAGGAAAATGCGTTATTTTGAAACTGTTAGTAGAAAAAAATCATAATCATGACAATGGTTTACTCGAAAAGTAGGCTTAATTCACCAGAGAAAATATAAAAAGATGCAGAAAGTAAAAAGGAGAATACAAGTTCACGTGTACAATGCATAAAAATAACAGGTAATCTAAAAGAGTTTTAATAAGAAACCATGCATCGATGACAAAGACAATTTGACTGATTAGAAAGTTGACTTTGTGATGACGCTATCATGTCATTTGACATTTTCACGGTCTGCTTCCAAAAGTGCATGATATGAATGAGGCATGAACTTACATTTATTTGCAATAAAACACTACTTTTCGATTATCATCACATTGAGGAAAATGCGTTATTTTGAAACTGTTAGTAGAAAAAAATCATAATCATGAGAATGATTTACTCGAAAAGTAGGCTTAATTCACCAGAGAAAATATAAAAAGATGCAGAAAGTAATAAGGAGAATGCAAGTTTGCGTGTACAATGCATAAAAATAACAGGTAATCTAAAAGTTTTGAACTGGAATGAAAGGTATGATGATGTTGATGATGATATCGCTGACGCTGATGATGGTGTAGCCGTGTAGCATAGCTTGATGAAGAATACTATTGATGAAGGCTTAATTCACCAGAGAAAATATAAAAAGATGCAGAAAGTAATAAGGAGAATACAAGTTTGCGTGTACAATGCATAAAAATAACAGGTAATCTAAAAGTTTTGAACTGGAATGAAAGGTATGATGATGATATCGCTGATGATGGTGTAGCCGTGTAGCATAGCTTGATGAAGAATACTATTGATGATGATGATGATGATGAGAGAAGATTGAGCAGAAGCTGGCTAGTTGACATAAACAGCAGCAGCAACAAAAAGAATGTATGTTCCATGTTCCATGCCATTATGTACTTCCATTCAAGTTTTTTGCAAGCTCCATTCAACTGATAAAACAGGTAATCTAAAAGTTTTGAACTGGAATGAAAGGTATGATTATATCGCTGATGATGCTGTAGTGTAGCATAGCTTGATGAAGAATACTAATGATAATGATGAGTGATGAGAGAAGATTGAGCAGAAGCTGGCTAGTTGACATAAACAGCAGCAGCAGCAGCAATAAGAAAACACGTATGTTCCATGTTCCATTATGTACTTCCATTAGTTCCATTCAAGTTTTTTTGCATTGCAAGCTCCATTCAACTGACTGCGGTAAAACATATTTCATTGAAAGGAGACACTGAAAAATTGCTCGACATTACTCGGGTGTCGAGACGGACTATTCAACCGTAGTCAATGAATGAACCACATAAAAATTAGGTGCTTATAATTTTTACATTGAAAACTTTCGTTTGACCAGCCGTTTAACAAATAATTTATTTTAATGTTATGTATGTCCATCCCTGAGCTGTGTGAGGGCTTCGCTGCTCATAACATGTAATTAGCACGTTCTTTAAAGTGATCAATTCAATAAATTATTTACGGTTTTTTAATCGGCGATAAAGAGCGTTGTTATTACTATTAGAGTGCTGTAAATTGGAACATGTTGCTTCTCTGCTCTGCTTCCGGTTTAGTTGCCACCCCGTGCAAGTCTAATTTGTTGTATACATCAGCTAAATCTTTTCAANTTTTAATCGGCGATAAAGAGCGTTGTTATTACTATTAGAGTGCTGTAAATTGGAACATGTTGCTTCTCTGCTCTGCTTCCGGTTTAGTTGCCACCCCGTGCAAGTCTAATTTGTTTTATACATCAGCTAAATCTTTTCAATTCTCATTCCTCTCTGGTCCTTGTCTTCTTTTTGCCTTGTGTCGGATTTGCAAGTGAGATGGTGAGATAGTGAGATGGTGGAAGTAGTGGAAGAAAATATACACAATCCTAAAAGTCCCATATCCCAGGCCGTGTTTAACAAAATCAGATACAACAGCAACGTGTTCCAATGTTAAAAGTAGTATGCTATGCTATTCTTCTTCTGTGTCTGTGTGTGGTGAACTCGGAACTTTGTATCGTGTGATTCGTGTGACTCCATGACCCGGCTTCAAGGAAAGTAGGTGCAAAGCGACAAATAATTTAGAGAAGAGATGCACAGATCCGAGCCGGGTTCTATTCCTGTTATTTCGTTGTATTTTGTTCTCTCTTTAGTTTCTTTCATCTTTTTTGGCAGCATGCATTATAGAAAATATTTTTCTAAACATTTGGATATGTGTGTGTACTTTTTTCTAGGTTGTAGGAGTTGGATGGAATTTATTATTATTAAATTGGTGCTGACTGGAACACCGAGTTGTTGAAAACACGTGGTGACGACACATGCATGATTTCTCCACCAAGAGGTCAGTTTTTGAGTTTTTAATATAAAAATGAGCTTTTTTATATGAGATGAGGAGACAGTTTATTTCTACTATGTAGACACTTTGTTTTAATTGCACAAATTTTCTCTCCCTTTCATTGTGTCTAGGTCGTATCACTCGTATCGTTCTGAAATTGCTTGATAGTTAGTCATCATCATTGTTGACGAAACATGGCTCCAACAACACGTTCAAAGGCAAAGACCAAAGAAAAGAAGGA
>JAANSP010000978.1:0-17400 GCA_036850745.1 Homidia socia
CAAAGCAATATCCAATGCGTACAACATTCTCTCGGATGAGAGAAAGAGAGAGTTGTATGACAGAGTAGGGGAAAGGGGACTTGAGGAGGGGCCAGAAATGCCGGGATTTTCAGCAGAAGAACTCTTTTCCCAGATATTTGGAGGAGCTTGTGGATTTAGATCGAACGATACTGGACCTAGGAAGGGTCGAGATGTCAAGCATTCGCTAAAATGCACATTGACGGATTTCTACAATGGAAGAACCACCAAGCTTTCATTGAGAAAAAACGTGATATGTTCGGGTTGCAATGGGAGAGGGGGAAAGGAGGGGTGCGTTAGACGGTGTCACGAATGCAAGGGGACGGGGGTCAAATGCTATGTCAGAGGTTTAGGTGGTAGAATGCTCCAACAAATCCAGAGTCAATGCAATCTTTGTGGAGGAAAGGGGGAAGTCATATCAGACCAGGATAGATGCAGAGTCTGCAACGGAGAAAAGTCTGTTGAAGATAAGAAAGTATTACAGGTTTTCGTCGAAAAAGGGATGAGACCAGGTGAGGAAATTGTGTTTAGAGGGGAAGGTGATCAGGCGCCAGGTATAATTCCTGGAGATGTTATAATAGTTCTTGAAGAAGTGCCGCATGACACGTTTGCTCGAGTAGGAGATACTGATTTGAAATGCCAGGTCAGTATAGAATTGGTCAAGGCTCTGACGGGTGGCACCGTGTGTATTGAGCATTTAGACAAGAGGATTCTCAAAGTTGATTTGCCTGAAGGAAAAATTATTCGACCTGGAGACATCAAAAGGATTTGTGGAGAGGGAATGCCACACCATAGACGACCATTTGACAGAGGTGATTTGTTTGTCAGATTTGAAATAGAATTTCCACAAGATGTTTGTCTTTCACCAGACACACGTCATTTGTTAAAGAACATAATTCCAGCAGGGAGTGAACCTACATTGGAGCAAACATCAGCTGTTGATGAAGTGTCAATGGTGGATGTGGATCCCGAAAGTTTTGCTTCGCAGCAAAGACAGTATCACGAAGAGTCGGATCATGACATTCCTCACGGGTATACTCGGGAGTCTATAGGAGGGTGTAAACAGCAATAATTTTAATAATAAACATTCGCAATTGCAGATGATATTGAGGGTCAGGTTGATCGATGGGGAAGTGCGCCGTGTTTGCATAGATCCAGAGGGGGAGATGGGGACGGTGATTGATATATTTTTGTCTAGCGTTGATGGATTGGAACAGAATGGAAAGAATGTTTCGAATTTATATACAGATCCACAGTTTTCAAAGCCGGTTTTGAATTTGGAGGAAATGCTGAGAAATACAAAAGAAGGTGATATGGTATATGTGAAAGGATTGACCAATGAAAGGCTTTTGGATCTCGATGGAGAATTGTCGAGGGCTAGTGGAAAGATATTCCGGGCAAGGAATCCGATACAATGTTCACATCCAGCAAATGGAATGTGTGGATATTGTGCACCATTGGATCCGTACGATTTGAAATATCACCAAGAACATGGAATAAAGCATCTTTCATTTTATTCTTATCTTAAACAGATCCGAGATCGGACGCGAGTTGATGTAGACGGCAAGATCCTAGAAGAGCCGAATTACGGACCCAGAAAATCATGTACAGGTCATGCACCGTACCCAGATGCATCATGCAATTCATGTATACCCCAAGCAATAACCCTAAAGATGCAAGAGTATCGGATGGTGGATCATGTAGAAATGATCAACGCAGAAATTGTTGATGGATTTTTAGATAAATGGAGACAGACAGGTAGACAAACAATTGGATATCTTTTCGGACACTATGAAAGGTATGCAAATGTTCCACTTGGAATCAAGGCTGTAGTAAAGTTAATAGTAGAACCCATGCAAGAAGGGTATATAGATGGATTTGAAATTTTATACGACCATCCATGTTTCGAAATAGTTGACAGCCTTGTTCGACAAACATCGGCTTTGCTAGAGCTACAACTACTAGGAATTATATATACTGATTTGACAACATCAAATCAAGTCGAGTCAGATCAATCATTTCGGGTTATTCCAACTCGGAAAAGCGGTGAAAGTGTTATTTCGTGCTATGAAGCAGTATTTCTAGCGCAAGAGCAAAACAATCATCGATACACTTGCCCGTGGTCAAAAAGCGGACGGTTTGGAAGTAGATTTGTCGCTCTAGTAGCCACTGGAAATTCCTTGGGAAATATTGATTTATTCGCATACCAGATTTCTCTCCAGGGAATGATGTTGGTAGAATCTGGTTTGATTCAACCCACAACCGAGCCATCACTACTGTGCACAAAAGATTCCGTGAACCCGAAACCCGAAATTTTATACAGTAGAGATAACGGAGGAAGGAGTGTGATTTGCAAGGCCGATCCCAACTTTCCTATAGACTATTTGATTGTGACGCTCACTCATGGATTCCCTTCTACACCGATACCCTTTGCACTTATATCGTCTTCAAAAATCGGATTTGCATTTGTTTCCAATTTTGTGTCTGAACAGAATTCCAGAGTAACTTTATCGTTTATTAGGACCATGGCCCTTTACTTTCAAAATCACGCAGTGGAAACTCTTTTTTCAGATTGGTGGTGGATAGTTGGACTGTACAGTCTAAAGGATCTTTTGGATGGCAGTGACGAATTCTTCAAGGTCCTAAAGTATTTTATTTTGAACGGAAACCACTTGGAAGTTTTGTTGGAAACTTCTGGATGGAAATCTTGTCTTTCCTTGTTTGAAGCATCATACGAACATTTGGAATCGTGGTCATGCGCCCATTGTACGTTTATCAACACACAGAATCGGATATGTGAAATTTGCGAACTTCCCAAAGATATGTAACAAAAATAAACATGAAATTCGTTCAGAGCACTTCGAATCTGTTGTTTGTCAAATGTCCTACTGAAATTGCCGTGAATAATGTAGTTTGGATTCCTTTGCTTGACCATCTTGAACATGTAGGACACAATGTAGAACCAATGCTTATATTAAGAACAACAATATCGTATTCGAAAAACATTATATTACCATTTGAAAAATATCCATATTCTAGCAGAACTGTTCTAGAAAGGATCCATATTTTGTAATTTACACAATGTTCTAACTATTTTTCTAGATCTCTAGGTTCTCTTGAATCCGTAGTTACATATTTTCTTTCTGTCCTGAACGTCAAGCACCAGAAATCCTCACCAAATTCCAACCTCAAGGTAATTGCAATTGATATTGATACCTGGATTCGAAAGATAGACTCATCCAAGATTAGTCAAACACTCGTCTCGTTTGTTGCCTATTTAAAAAAGGTTGTGTGTGCACTGGACCAATTGAATGTAAAGATAACCATTATAATCCCATCCTGTCTGAACGATCGGTTGATTATAAAACGACTCCAGTTCTATCTTCCAATCGAACAAAAGATAATGTTTTGTGGGAATCCATGCACAATTATTTCGATTGCAGAGTTGGACCTTTGATATATTTTATTTATCAGTCGATCCCTTTTCTCTACTTTAGATTTTTTAGATTGGCCGTAATTTTTCCAGAAATAGTGTCAGCAGGAGTACCTGAATTGACTTTTAGGTCTACAACTTTATCAGGAAGAAATTGTAGGAGAGTTGGATAGGCTCGAATATTGTATTTTCCACCGAGGTCGGCCAATTCTGGCGAGGTAAGATCAACTTTTCCGATTTTAGCCTCACTATCAGCAAGTTGCTGAGCAGCCTTTTCCAACTCGGGTTCAAGGGCTCTGCAAGCTGGACACCATGGAGTATAAAATTCTATAGCGTTTCCATCTTTAGCAAAGCATTCTACATCCTCAAGATTATTTAACGTCTCGACCATGCTCTCAGTATGGACAAGGCAGAGGAAGGTGGTTAATAATAGTACCAAAAAACATTTACTAGACAACTTCATCACGATAAGAACTAAAAGACTAGCTGTATTTATACGTTACTTGGTGCTTGGTGTATCATTTAGTCCATGATGATTTGAGATGGTGCGACAAAGACATTGTCTTCATAGGTCATCATGTCCGGATCCAAGGAATTCAATTTGACATGATCAATGATCTTGGTTTTATTCAGAGGGACTGATTTGGCTGGAACCAGAGTCTAAATGGAAGGATTGGTCTATTATGAGACACTCTTCTGGCCACATTTCTCCGAACATTTTTTGTCTGAAGGGATGTTTTCTGGGGTGGTAGATTGACCATAGGGAAAGGGATTTGTGGCATGAACGGATTGAACATTGGGACTGGATACGTAAATTGAGGGTAAAAAGGCCCGGGAAGGCATGGAACATACTCCCTATAGTTTAGCCCGTCCACTTTCATTGTGTGTTCACGTTCATCATCCTCAAATAACCCTGGAAACCTACTTCGGATGTAGCTTTCCATGGATCCCGAGTCTCTTTGTCCACAATAGGTTTCTTCTTGTCGGTTGATGAATATTTTGATGGTAGGAAGTTTGCGGATACCGTAATGGTCACATATTTGACAATCTTCTTCGCAGTTAACCTTGCCAAACCTTATTTTGTGACCCAGTCTTTTGGACAATTTTTCAAATTCGGGTTCAAAAGCTTTGCAAAAAGAACATCCAGGTCCGAAAAAGGCTATAACAGTTATTTTACTGCTTGGATCCCATACCAAGCCTTTCACATCGGAAATATTCTCCAATTCTAGAATCGACTCGTCTTGTTTCGGATAGTCGGAATGTGTGGCGTTTTTGGTAATCGGTGGTTCCATATGATTCTTTGTATCGCAGTGGGAATGTTCTTTTTGTAGCGTTCTTCTGGATTTAGATGGGACTATTTCGTTATTGGTACAAAGACCTGACCTTGATGCTTGACAATTCATGATCCATAAAACGATCAAGGCCCACAGAAAACCGACGGATTTCATCATCCACAAAACCAAGATGTTGGATTTATACGAAATACAATGTGACATTCAACTATGCTGTATTGGTGATCTCTGAAACGACAAACCCGAAATCATTGGCCCTTTCTTCTTTTATCTACAAAATCGCTAATTGTCGGAATCGCAGGCTGATTTTGCTAGTAAATTATTGAGTTCCTCGTGTTTTTGACATACGGATTCGATTTTTTGGCTAAAGAGTTCGCACAATCTGATTTGATCTTGGAATTTTTTTATGAGACTTTGGATTTGCTCTAGGAGGTCTTGACCCTGTTGGTTGAGAGTTTCGAGCCTTGCGAGATCAACGACTTTGGGGCTTTGTTCAGATAGGCCTAGTAAATTGTTATACTTTTTTATCAGATCCTGAGCCTCTTTTACCATGCCATAAAATTCCTTATGAGTATTAAAAGTCGATTGTCGAATCTCATTCCACTTGCGCGTCAACTTGGCTGCTTCTCTGAGGAAGGTGGAGTGATTAATGTCCATACCAGGATGAGATTCGAGAGATAGTGGTTGACTTATTACAAGATCCGCCGATTCATAGACCAATGAATTGCCTTTTTCCCCAAGTTGTACACAATGTTTTTCGATTTCGATATATTTATCAGATAGAGCATCTCCCTCCTCGAGTAGCTTCAATATGTGACCAGCTATAGGAATATAATTTCTATTGTCAATCTTGATTCTTGCCACCAAAGGCTTGACATCCAGTTCCGGAATACCAGCTTCGAGCTGTGAAATACCAGCCGCCGTTTCACAGTTCCAGGTTGTATATTTCTGATTGAGTTTATAAAAACCTTCTATAAGGTCTCTGATTTGTTGGTTGCGTCTCCCGACCTTTTGACAAAGTTTGCTATCTTTGTTGTCAGAATTGCTAGGCAATTCTGCTAGTAAAGAGGGAACTTTCGGTTGCAGACATCGAGATTGTTTAGATAAGTTGATATATTGTTGGACATGTCCCATATCAAGACCCTTGTGGGACCGAAGGAATGTACTAGCCTGTTTGGCCAACTCGCTGTGCTCCGAAACAGTGTTCTTCAATTGTTTGACAAGTCTATCGTGCTCTTCAAGGATGATTTTGTATTTTTGTTCTAGACGGTCACATTTTGTTGATTGATTGGGTGTTCGGCGACTATTAGCTGGTGGTTCAGCAGGGTTGGTGTTTTGGATGCATTGTTTGGCCTGTACCTTCTCTTCTAACGGCTTAATCTTTGCCTGGTGAATTTTCCATTCTGTATCTTCTTGTAGTCTCTGTAGATATTCTTGCTCCTCAGTCGGTATCTTAGAAACAGAAGGCCCTTTGGTTGATCTTCCCTTTCCAGGTGCTCTGGCTGCCGGTAATACCATGGTCGTCAAAATGAGAGCCGAATAGAAAATTTTCATGTGATCGTGTTGGAGCAAGTAATGGACGTGGGTGTGTGCATGAGAATATATCTATTGATCTAATACGTAGACCGAGACAATAATTTAACTATCAGAATTTTTTGACTGTCAGAATTCCGTTGGAATTCTGCTAGTAAAATTGTTGGTGAAAAAGGCTAGAGGAGGACAGCATCTGGAAACTTGTGGAAGAAGCTTTTTACTCTTGCCGATTCATTTTTGCTGGGGACTGGAGTATAGATACATAGCAATGCGACAAAATGGTCAGACTCTTCTGCCGAAATATCTATCAGCAGTACTCGACGCGTGATTGTGGGGTGTTGTTGTACTAGATTCAAATATGACCTGGCCATTCCATACAGTCTGGTTACCGATCTATCTCTGCCATACAATGCCACTTTTTGTGATACTGCCTCGACTCCAAATCCGGCATGTGGCGAGATGTGCAACTGTTCCAATACATTACGGACCTTTTCTTCATCTAGTAACGTGCAGCGATCTCCACGTATACGCTTTCCAATTACCGAGAATATTTTCAAGGGTAACTTACCTATTTCTGAATCGTAATTGTGGAAAAGATATTGTTCACTGATACTAATGTCCCCCCTAGCTACCAACTCACCGGACCTCCTTGCCATTCCTAGGGATCCCCAAAGGACTCCAGTGAGCATGATCAGGGTAATTGTGAACTTTGAAAGAACACCCATGCGACCATTGAGAAGTCCGGGAACAATTTCCACGCCAAACAGAAGAGAAACCACAAGTCGGTACACAATCCCCACCATCCTATACCCAATCCCTCGCAATGTATTACACTGTACAAAAAAGATCTGAAGTTGTCCCATCTTTACTCTCTTCTTTTTTGCCAGAAGCAAATTCTGCCAGTAAAACTGCTAGTAAATAACTAAAAATAGTAACCTTACTACCAGTAAAACTGGTAGAATTTTTTTGACTGTCAGAATTCCTATGGAATTCTGCTAGTAAAGAGTCAAAAAAAAAGAATGGAAGGAGCGTTGAGTGTAGTGTCGAATACCAACTTGGTTGGAGTGGGAATGGAATGGCAGACATTGGTGTTGAGAATGGCTAGAATGATAGCTGTAGGGTACTCGACATATGCCATACACGTGGGATGGGTGGCAGTGGTGGTAGCAATTTCGGTGTTGAGAATGGTAGGGGAGAGTGCAGGATGGAAAAATGTCATGCACAAGACAATGGTAATGGTTGATAATCATATGGGAGAAGTAGTGTCGGTAGTGCTGAGAAAAAGAGATGGAGACAAGGGAGTAGAGATAAGCCTATTGAAGACCCAAGTGCAGCAAAGAGATGAAGAGATCCAAGACAAGGTCGAAATAATTGATTGGCTAGAAACATGGAGTCGGAAAAAAGATGACGAGATTGGACGAAAGGACTATATAATTGAGTTAAACAAACAAAAAATTGAAGCAGACCAAGTCATAATTAAATACAAAGACCAGGTACTCCAACAAAGAGCGGAAAGGATTCAGGAACTGGAAAATAAGATTCAGGAACTGGAAAATAGGACTTGAGAAAAAGATAGTGATCCAGCAAAAAATGAGATTCGATGTTGTTGGGTGTCTGTCATAGGCGAACAGGTATTGTGAGACGAGATTCTTCAAAAGTGTGGAGGGATTTAACATTATATTCATATACGGATATTCAATCCATGCACATTTATTCAATAAACCGGTTACTAGTCGTAGTGATTATATATAATATATGCTATAGAACATGAATAAATGCTGATTCCTAAATTTCGGATTTTGATTAGCCAATAATGTGATGTGAAAAATAGTGAATAAAATGACATAAACTCGGAAACTTTGAATTTGCAGTATCGTGATTGTGTTGGGATGAAAACTAGTGTCTGGACAATATTGGTTCTGGCAACTGCAATCATTGTCTATGGAGAATGTATGGAGGTTGAGAAGAATGCGGGACCTAGGCTATCTAGGATGGCAATCCAGGAAATTTTGAAATCTCGATCAAAACTAGTAGAAGCATTTAAGATAGGCTCGGACCAAGTGAGGAGAGAGATATTCTTCCAAGCACCAGTGAATATCCAAATTGAAATTTTGCAGGCTGAAGATTTGTTAGATAAAAAACCAATCCAACAATTTTATGATCATGGAGATGTGATTATTAAAAGACTAATTATCAAACATCGCCATAACATATTCAATGATAGAGAAATTCAACATATGTATGAGGGTGGTTGTGATATGATCAAAATGGCGATTATTGGATATTGCCACACTAGATTGAATAACGAGAAGATCCGAGATTGGTACGAAAATGGAAGTTATATAGTTAGAAGGAAGCTTATCGAGCATTTCCCTGGTATGTTTAGTGCCGAGGAAATTCAGCAATACGGTGATTCTAATTGGATTGTACGGAATGCTATTATAGAAAGTGCCCATGCAAAATTTGATGTGAGCCAATACCTACAACTGTGCATACAACGACTTGTCGGAGAGGGCCTTGACCGATTAGTATTAGAAGTTTTCGCACCAACAAATCAAGTCAACCTAGGGGAAGTGCAGAGTTTATTAGGAAAATTCGACAAAATAAGGCAATTAACCTACATATATCAAGTCCCGGCACGCACCATCAGAAAAGAACATGCATTAGTTGATATGATCAAGTTGATGGACTATGGATCCAAATGGGTCGTTTTTACAATCGATATTTTGTATGAAAGTCAAGATGCATATGGAGATGGAGTGACACGAGATATTATATCGACGATATCAGGCAAACTATTTGATCCAAAACATGAATTGTTTGAACCAGTTGGAGATCACCGAGAATATCTTGGATTCAGACCATTGGATCTAGACAATGACCGTAGAAGAATGTTGAGATTTGTTGGAGAATTTATGGCATTTGCTCTAGTCAGAAAGACACAATTGAGTAGCATTAGGATTTGTACCAGCATTATACAAGGTGATATTGGGACAAAAATTAACATGGCATGATTTGAAAGATTTGGCATCTAGTGAATACGAAATATACAAGCAAATTGTGGATGGGAAGATGACTGATGAGGAGATAGAACAGCTAGATTTGTCTATTAAACAAGAATATCGAGTAAGAGTAACAAAAGGAGATTTTAGGATTGTACATGATGCAGATAGCAAAATGTACAAAGAGGTTCCATCCAAACCCATTGACAAAACAATGAAATATTTGATTGTACAAGGTCAGAAAAATGGTATAATGAATGATGAAAACAAGTATCGGTACATTCTTGGAGCATCAATGAAAAGAGTGCACAGAACACTAGAAATGATGGAACTGGTAGCCGAGGGATTCAATGCGGTGATTGATAGTGGATTGACAACAAATTTATCATGGAGAGATTTGAAAGGGGTGGTTGAAGGAATCCATGAACTAGATGTTGATGATTGGAAGAAACATACGAATTACATTGGCTGTGGACCTGACCGTTTGGTGATAAAATGGTTTTGGGACATTATGAAAGAGTTTAATGACAAGCAAAGGCGAGCCATATTGTGGTATGCAACAGGGTCAGATAGTTTGCCTATTGGAGGATTTGGGGCACTGGACCCACGTTTCGCCATTGCAGTAAACAGTCAAGGAGAATATACGCCAGTAGCACATACGTGTTTCCGACAGATGGTACTATGGCACTATAAAACCGAAGACCATCTCAGAAAAGAACTGGTTGAAATTACCAACTTGCCCAGAGAAGCATCCATGCAAGAATTTTGATTTACTAGCAGAATTGCCTAGCAATTCTGACGGCCAAAATTTACTAGCAGAATTGCCTAGCAATTCTGACGGCCAAAATTTACTAGCAGAATTGCAAAGCAATTCTGACAGGTAACAATTCTGACAGTCAAAAAAGAATGTTCAAGGAGTATTGCGGACTGGAAGGATATGTTGACAAGCGGAACATTAGGAGATTTGGGAACATTGAAGATGTCATGTATTCTAGGGAAAGGGCAGATTTTACAGAGTACAAAGTGATTGTGATAATCAAAACCAAGCCATCGGATTTTGAGAAACGAACACTGATCAGATCAACACTGTTGACGATGGAACCGTTTAGAAACCGGAAGATGATAGGCAGATTCTATATAGGAATAGACCCGAAAATCGACTTTGATCGGCTCAAGAACGAAATGTACGAGCATAACGATGTAGTGATGTTCAATGTGTATGATAGCTACCAGACACTTTCGGAAAAAACATTTCGGATGCTAGATTATATCACAAAACATTATGTGTCCAGATTTATTTTACTGTTGGATGATGACGTGTATGTCAATATACACTACATTTCACAATTGGTAGAATCACTTGACGACCAGTATTACTACATTGGAGCACAGTTCCACGAAAAACCCATTCGAGTGCAATCGAGTCCATACTACATTCCCGAATTGGAATATCCCTCAGACCAGTATCCAGTGTTTGTCCCTACAGGAGGATGTTTGATATCGACCAGACTAGTCAGAGAATTTTACAATCTGAAACCGATGAGATATTTCAGGATAGATGATATTGGGATAGGGATGTTGGTTAAACAGGTCGAAGATTGTACAGGGACGAGTGTCAACATGTTCACACCATCGAACTGGCTGATACGATTCAACCGTACACATGACCAGACATTTACAGATGACAAGTATGTTTTACCGTTGACCGATTCGCCCAACCTGATTCATCCGCTTTGTTCCGAAGAAATCGAGTGGCTGTATTCGCAACAGGCAGACTCGCCATCCCTCACCAAAACCCAAGTAACCGAATTCCTCGACAAATTTTTTTGACTGTTTTTACTAGCAGAATTGCCTAGCAATTCTGACAGCAAATAATTCTGCTAGTAAAAACAGTCAAAAAAATTTTGATGGGAAAAATAGTAATGAATAAATTGGTTGGATCAAAATGTCACAATATTGTTTATTCTTTTTTTACTAGCAGAATTGCCTAGCAATTCTGATGGCAAACAATTCTGACAGTAAAAACTATTTTGCTAGTAAAATAAATTTTGGTAGCGAGTCAATCATTTCGTTTGGGTCGAGTGAACACAGTTTGAGTATCAGGTCTCGAGAGTTTTCGTCCATAATCTTTTCTCGGACAGAATATCGGAATGCTTCGAGTGATCCTTCTTTTCTAAAACTACATCCGGGCTCTTCCTGCGTCATCATGTAGTACATCATTGTTCCTAGCGTGAACCAGTCACATGTCCGCGTCTGGGGCTGTTCAAGAAACTGCGTTGGTCTTGAATACCGGCGAGGCCCCATTCGGTATGTTGGCTGGTCCTTTTCATACTTGGCTTCACCAAAATCTATGATCTTGACTTTGGGCGAATCAAGTGGCTCGTCTTTCTCGGCATTCCACGTTGCAATTAGTACATTGCCCGGAAACAGATCTCGATGTATAATTCCTTTTTGATGCAATGTGTCAATCGCGTATGCCAGTTTCTTGATTATCATCTTGATCTCTTCAACGTTGATATGTTGTTGACTCTTGACATATTCATGAAGCGTTACTCCTTCGAAATATTCCATCAGAAATGCTTCATGGAATTCGTCAATCTCCATGTAGCTGATCATTTTCTGAAAATATTCCCCCTCCACCTGTGTTTGCATCTCGTATTCTATCCTGGAATCCGTTCCATCTCTTAGTTTCCTCTTTGCTCCCACCTTGATTTTCAAAAAATCCTTGACTCCCTCGATCTTGCACTTGAACGATGATGATTTCCCCAGCCATCCTCTACCGATATTCTCCAACAAGACAATATCCCGTCCATCCGGTGTCTTTAATCCCAGCACCACTCCAATAAATCCCAACACAAATATCAATTTCATTATTTGCTGTCAGAATTGCAAGGCAATTCTGCTAGTAAACAATTCTGCTAGTAAAACTGGTAAACAATGAAATTTTCATAATATTGTGTTACCATTACCCAAGATTGTTTATTCTTTTTTGACTTTTTTGACTGTCAGAATTGTTACCTGTCAGAATTGTTTGTTAGCAGAATTGCCTAGCAATTCTGACAGGTAACAATTCTGCTAGTAAAAACTAGTAAAAACTAGTAAATTGGTAGATGGAGATTGGAAATAAAGTCCAGCTCTTTTTCCAATTCGTCGAGTTCTCGTTCTTGCTCGATCAACCTTCTTTCCCATTCGGAGTTTTGTTTTCGGATTTCAATGTTTCGTTTTCGGATTTCAATGTTTTTTTGTCTTTCGGCAAGAAATCGAGAAATCTTTTCAATGTTGACATTGGCATCTGAAATATCTGAAATATCCGAATCTACGTCCCTATCGTCCCATTCCAAATTCGGCTCTATATAGTCAGAGTCTGGTACTGATGATCCATCTCGATTGTTGGTGGATACCATTGATCCATCTCGATTGTTGGATGGTACTGATGATTCATCTGGATTACTAGGCGGTGTTGGTGGTTGCTCATCTCGATTGCTGGAAGATGCCAATAATTCATCTGGGTTGTTAGATGGTCCTGACAATGTTCCTGTTCCCGACTCGTCGTTGGATGCACCGAGCACGAGTGTCATGGTGGATAGACAGCTCAATATGATACAAACTAATTCAATCTTCATTTTCACAACCGATAGATCATTGTTCATGGACCTATTTATTGATTTTTTACTGGCAGAATTGTTTGTTAGCAGAATTGCCTAGCAATTCTGACAGGTAACTATTCTGATGGCAAACAATTCGGTCAGCCAACTATTCTGCTAGTAAAGCTAGTCAAACATGCTGGCAACAACAATTGGATGAATCGGTCATTGTGTATCAATGCAAATCAAATTCCCCTCGTTTTTATTTACCTGTTTTACCTGCAAAACTATTACCTGTCAGAATTTTTACTAGCATAATTTTTTTGACTGTCAGAATTGCTAGGCAATTCTGCTAGTAAAAATTCTGACAGTCAAAAAAATTATGCTAGTAAAAGCAATGCTGCGTTGGTGACTTGGTTTCGGAGTTTTTCAAGTGCTGTTTGATCATAGGATGGGTCAACAGTGGCTATGATTTTCCCTATTTTGGTTGTTTTGTCTATGGCTTTGCGGTACCCTTTTCTTTCATGTTCCATGGCCTTTATATAAGAGGATCCGAGTTTCTCGAGTTGGGTGTGGAGTTGGTCCAACTCTGTCTTGACTTTGGTCGAATATTCTTTGCAGTTGATTTTGATCCCATTCAACTGTTTTCTTGGATTTCGAATGGATTTCTCATATTTTCTATCGGCTTTACCATTGGCCTCGATAAGTCGTTTCATGGGTGCATCTACCATCGAGTCATAGACATTGATGGCTTTGGATTGAGCCTTTTCGAGTTTTTTGTTTGCATTCTTGCATGATCGTTCGTGGTCTTCCTTTAGGTTACGTATGGCCTGATTGCGGGCTTCAATTGCATCATCCAACTCATCATGGAAATCTTGATTACTGATTTCATGTCTTTGATACTTGACCTCGGCATCGTCTATCGATTCATCACATACTCTTTGGATCGTTTCTATGGACTTGGCTGTGGTTTCATCAATTTTCATTATTTCCTCGTCATGGCTTACAAGAATCTTATCCATAGCTTTGTTATAGACCTCGGAGGCCCTGATGACCCTCTTATCACTATCAAATTCATTCTTGGCGTTTGATAGTCCATCATTACGTGCTTGGAGATGTTTGGTCTCGATTTGATGAAAATGTTCTCGAGGTGCTTTCATGACCATTTCCCCATCTCGATAGAGTTCTTCTATTACCTTGTGACGGTTTTCAAATATTTCGTCTTCTTTATCGTAATATGTTCTCCATAATTGACCTACGGTTTGTTTATACTCGGAATGGATTTGCTTTGCTGTTCGTATATAATCTTGAACTATCTTTTCAACCGACTCTTCAGAACTCTTTTGCCAGACCTGGATGATCCTTTTGCTATAGTCCTCGTAAGCGGTCTTGTACCCACAAAGTGTCCTTTTGGTCTCTTTTCCAATAGTCTTACCATGCAACAGTGTCAGCCCCGTCACAAACAAACTCACTAAAACCCCAACCCTCATTTTTTTGACTATTTTTACTAGTTTTTTACTAGCAGAATTGTTTGCTGTCAGAATTGCAAGGCAATTCTGCTAATAAAAAACTAGTAAAATAAAAATTTATTAGATAGCACCAGTCTGGCCCAACTTGGTCAGTCCTGGTTCTAAGTGGCATATCTGCACCATCGTCTTGGCCTCTATCGGAACTTTTACTTTTTAGGGACCGGCACCATCTCCAGATAAATGGAATACATTTAGCTATCCCTACTATAATAATCACGAGTATAGCTACACATCCAACCACCATTGCATTGGTAGTGCTAATCAATCTACTTCCACTTCCTTCAATTAGTTGTGTGCTCTGGATAGGTCCTTCCGAACTGATTCAGCGAGTCTGGCCCAACTTGGTCAGTCCTGGTTCTAAGTGGCCTATCTGCACCATCGTCTTGGCCTCTATCGGAACTTTCACTTTTTAGGGGCCGGCACCATCTCCAGATAAATGGAATACATTTAGCTATCCCTACTATAATAATCACGAGTATAGCTACACAGTTAACCACCATTGCATTGGTAGTGCTAATCAATCTACTTCCACTTCCTTCAATTAATTGTGTGCTCTGGATAGGTCCTTCCGAACTGATTCCATACGGCACTATAGAATTGACTACACTTGGCTTGTGATGGGAACGTGTCGTCCGTTCAGACATTATCTTGTACAACCCTTTCTCTTTGGTTGTTCCTGGTTTACTAGACGTGGTGGTTAGATCATCNAATCAATCTACTTCCACTTCCTTCAATTAGTTGTGTGCTCTGGATAGGTCCTTCCGAACTGATTCCATACGGCACTATAGAATTGACTACACTTGGCTTGTGATGGGAACGTGTCGTCCGTTCAGACATTATCTTGTACAACCCTTTCTCTTTGGTTGTTCCTGGTTTACTAGACGTGGTGGTTAGATCATCACTACCATCTATATCATCTGTATAAACCGTTCTAAGCTCGAAATCACTTATCATCTTACTCGACCCTTTACTATTGGTTTGACATCGGATAAATTCTTTCCCATCCATGACTCCCTTACTGCCCTTCTTTATCCCTAATTCTTTTCCAAGTTCTAGACAGTTTGTCATCCTTTGTGAAATGTTTAAACCCTCCATCCCCTAAAAATCCTTCTAATGAATCTTCGTCATACATATCATCTGTATAAACCGTTCTAAGCTCGAAATCACTTATCATCTTCCTCGACCCTTTACTATTGGTTTGACATCGGATAAATTCTTTCCCATCCATGACTCCCTTACTGCCCTTCTTTATCCCTAATTCTTTTCCAAGTTCTAGACCTCCCTTTTTCAACTTTCTTACCAGTGAATCTGTAAGTGTCCCTACCCTGTTCACCTCTACATCTACTCTTTTATATCCCTCAACATCTCCTCTAACTATTTCCTTTCCTTTCTTGCCTATTAGACATGTCATCTTGGCCCCTTCTCTCTCGTCAATATCGCCTAATGCCTTCCTAAACTCTTCAACTTGGGTTTCGGGTGTTGACTTTATCACTTTCTTGATTTCGTTTTTCATACGTTCGATATCATCATCGGAAAGTGTGTTAACATTTCCATCCCATCCATCTGGTGTGGATCCTAGTGATTGCAATCCATTCAGTACCTCGGTCCAACCATCCTTTTCCTCTTCATTCTTGAATATTGATGGGTTCTTTGGATTGTAATCTGAAAATGTCGATCTAAAGTGGGACTGGCCTTCTTCCAATATCCATATCCTGGTCTCTTGTTCCTCCTTTGCAATATCATTAAGTATTTTCTTTGCTAGATCTGATGCTGGACTATTGTCTGTCAACACTACAAAACTCCCATAATCCTCAATAAACCTTGTAAAATCTTCATCGGTCCGTATCTTTTTGAGATATGCATATCGATGTTTCAATGTACTCGGTGGTGCTGTTGATGGCATAGTAGTGCTAGTTGTCGTTAGCCTTGTAGTGGTTCTGGTTGTTGGTGGTGGATATGTAGACGTGGTGCCATCTGTCACGCTAATCCATTTTGCTCCTGGTATATCCTCCAGCATGTGCTTTCCGTCTCCTGTCACCCATGCATTCCACTCTTTGTTCCAAACAACTCCGTGACTTTTGTATAGTGTTGGATGATGTTCTCCATCTTTTCTTGATTTCCGATATCTCTCCAATTCTTTCATAATATCATCTTTGGTCGAATTCTCATTCAGTGGAATTGGCCAATTCGGCGCTAGATTTAGAGTAGGAACATAGAATATCGTTACTTGAGTTGTTCTAAAATCTTCTTCAAAACTGTCGACGATTTCCTGATGACTCGGGTTGGCTATATCCACTGTTCTGACTTGGACCCCCAAATCTCGTGTAGCATCCTCAATATTCTTGGACAGATCACGAGGTATTTCGGAATAACGATAAAATATCAAAATTCCATCGTTAAATTGCTCGCCCGAAGCTAATTCTACTAACCCCGTGTCCTCGACTATTGCTGTTGTGTTATCGTCTATTTCAACCCATTTTCCCTCCCTTAGTACCTGATTCTTATCTCGATTCACCCATTCTTTCATATAGTCGCTCCAAATAATTTTTGAATTTCTTGGATGCACATCTCCATCCTTCCACCATGTTGTAGCCTCCCATCCATTACCTCCTATCTTTTGCATCCACAGTCTATCTTTGGTCACATACCTTGTTACTTTGCTGTCCCAAATAATCCACCAAGGTTCGCGATATAGCGTTGGATGATGTTCTCCATCTTGCCTCTCTGTTATATAAGGTTCTGGCGTAGTTGTGGCATCATCTGTCATCCTTCCCCGATTTTTCCACATATTCGTCCTCTTGTCTTTTGCGACAAATCCCCCGTATTTAGAGACCCAAACAGCATCCGGATCTTCCGGATGCATGTCTCCATCTTTATATTGCTTTCCCCCCTCTTTCACCGGACTTCCAGTCCAATTTCTTGATGCCTCGTTCCTAACATTCTCTAATGTTGAATCCTTGTCCAATTTCAGTATTATCCATTCTCCCTTTTCAATAAACTTTCGTACTT
>JAANSP010000979.1:0-17387 GCA_036850745.1 Homidia socia
CATTTTAACCTGTCGCTGAAAATGATATAGCACATTTACTACCCCACCACACCATACCATCAACAATATTTTTAAACAATCTTCATGTCTGGAACAGAAATAGGGAGCACTATTACTATATGCTACTGAAAGTAAAGGAGAAATTTAAAAGCCTTTAAAGTTTGTTTTATATTGTCCATAAACTGGCGTTTTTAGGAATACATTTACGCGTTTGCAATTTAGGACCAAAAAGGGGTTTCTTTATTCTTCGCAGTAATGCGTAGTGGTAGTGGCTAAGGTGGCGAGTAACACACATTCTCTCTCATCCGAACATGCAACAACCATTAAATGGTCATGGTAGGGTACCATGTGCACCGTCAAACTTGTATAAATTTAATTTAAGTAACGGCAAGGGCAAACCCACCACAGCTTTTTACGCTCCCATATACCACTACCACTCTACCATCTTCATCCTATCCAACACACAGCAAAAGCTTGATACGGAAAGCTTTTGGCACACATTTTCTTCTTGAAAACAAACGCACACATGACACGACGACGCAGCAGCACACACTTTATATCCTACATAATATTATTATTACGGAAAAGCATTACTAGAGCGGGCGTTGCTGTAGAATCAGTTGCAAAGATGGATTAGATATTGTACTAAAATAGAAAAAAAATCAAGTTGTTACTGATGATATCGTTGATAGTTGCTAAATTGAAGTTTTCAGCTAGTTTGCAAATAAACTACAACTTTGTTACTTAAACGCCCAAGTTCTGTTTCAATTACATTAGAGTTAGTACTGAAGGGCACGCACAATTATTGCTATAGTGGTGGTTTGTGCTGCTGGTTGAAGCATAAAATGGCATACACACGCATGGCGTTTAGTACCTGTAGTGATAGTGGCTACCACCACATTTGTAACGGTTTTTCTTTCCGAAACAAACAAATTCGCAAGTGGTATTATTATTATTATGACTGTGCGGAGAAGCACTAGTGGTTGTGTGTGTGCGTGGTAATAAGCTGTTGTTATCTATATCAACTTCTTACCAATATTTTGGCTCCCTTTAGTTTATTTCAACATGGAAGAGAATGAGGCAGATAGAGAACAATACGAAATTGACTTTGGGAGATGGTTGAAATGGGTTTCTCTTTCTTTTCATATTATTTTCCGTGGCGAACAAAGGGAAAAAATGGTGGTGTAAGCGTGCATGGTCGTCACTTGAGGGCCAAAAGACATAAAAAGCAAGTTGGAAATAAAGTGTGGAATACTGTCTCGGGACACATAACGACCATGGCAAAGCATTTAACCATTTTCTCTTTTTTTCCGCCACGCTATATGTTGGTGGTGGTGGTGGTGATAGCGTTGGCGGTGGTAGTGGTGGACTGGACCGGGGAGAGAAATTGCTTTGCATTTATCTTGTGGTTGTAAGAAGAAGCAGAATGTTCATTTCGGCATTGACTTTTTCCCCAGTCATCTAACTTGGACGGATGAATGTGTGCTTCCACTTTCATAAATGGCTAGGCTTAGGTAGAGTCACAATAACGCTACCATTTAATATAAACCCAAAGACTGCAATAATACAACTACTCCCTATATACCAAGTACTAGTTGCTAGCATTGAAAGAAAAGTTTCTTGCATTTTCCGTGTAAACAAGAGAAAAAGGCATGTACAACGCAAGGAACACGTATGCATTGCTGTTATGTTGTTGGTGGTAGTGGCGGTGATAAGTTGTGCGTTAAACTGGGAAAAACCTAAAAACGAAAGAAAAAAAAGGTGATAAAAGTTGACTTATGGTTTAGATCGTATGTTTTTAGGAATTTGTGGTGCTGTTAGATGAATGCTAAAAGCACAATTTTTCTTGTGGTTTTAAACATTAGTGCTTGTTTTCTCACCTTGTCTAGATTTTGAAACGCCAAACCACAAGAAGACAACTATCATTGCAATTTTGATGATTTTGAGCTGGACTCGTATCTCTAGTTTCAGTTTAAGCCAAAAGGATATAATGAAGTTTAATATACAAGCAAAAAAAGCTAATAAAGCAGAAGGAAAGAAAAATCTACAAAAGCATTTTTATAAACCATAAACGTATCATCGTTATTAATGGACATGACATGCACTCTATTGTAAGCTTCCATGATGCACTTTGAACCACGTGTACAACATACTACATCCCCGTTCATTGCATTAGTGGATTTGTACAAGGATTCCATTCCGCTACCATAAAAGATACTCGTGATTTCTGAAGTTATAGCAGAGAAGCTAGAGCTACATAATACCTTATAGTAGTCGGATAGCAAGACATTTTTCCGTTACATCAAATTATTACATGGCTCTTAGTCTTTCAAATCGATGGAAAGTTTAATATCTTCTACTTTTCTGCTGCGATTTCAGATGAGTTGGCAGAATTTTCCCTCATTTACTTCCTCTCTCTCTGTCTTTTGTATCCCCTTCTCTTTCTCGTCTTTTATTTTGTTTCTTGTCCTTTTTATTCACTCTCTCTCCCAGAACCGGCAGCAGGAGGACTGTGGTGGCAGGGTATGCTGGTGGACAAAAGCATATTGAGTTTATGGCTGCTTTCTTGTTTCTCTGTCTCTCAGCGTGTCTCTAAAGTTGGCCCATCATCACATCACCAGGACAACGACGACTAGCTATACCGCATCTTCCTCTTTCACGTCTTCTTTATAATAAATATGCCTACCAACATACATTGTGTTTGTCCTCCCTTCTAGCACGACTAGTCCGACAAGACAAAGTTGGCCTCTTTGAGCAACTACACTCTTCTACATGATCACTTCTGTTTTTGATGATGGTGGTGGTGGTGGTGGCGGCCGAGTATAATGATGGCTTGTCTGCTAAAAAGACAAAAATACAGAATTTAAGCTAGACAAGCTTTTGTAGAGGATTGCGTGCTCTCTCTCTCTCTTTGAAAATGCGTAGAGGGTAGCAAGAGCATCATAGAAAAGGACACTGTAAACTACGTGTTGTAGCCAGTAACCATGCCAAACTTATTTAAAGATCTTTCTATTTCTTCTAACCGTTGGACGTATAACCTTTAGTGTGGACAGTTGGTCGCATAAAGATCAAACGACTTCTGAGAAATCGACCACGGAGCTACATAGATGAAAAACCTCAAGCAGCTCGCAGCATTTTTACTGTGAAAAAAAGAAGGGAAAAGGTTAACTTTATGAAAATTGGTATTTGTAGTAAGGGTTTTCAACAAGCGGGAAAGGCACACTTTTTATCATTATTCAGCTGCACAAAATGTATTCCCTCTGTCCCTTTTAACATAATATTTTTCATAAACCAACTCATTTTAACTTATGTTCAAGGGAGAAAAGTCAGATTGAGATTTGAATGGTGAGACCTTTTATTTATTGTTATTGTTACGTTGTATACAATGTGATCTAATCGATCAAAAAGCCCATGAAAAGAATTAATGGATGCAGGCACTTTGCTTTAAAAATATTCCAAGATGATTTTCAAGTCGAAAAGTTAAAATTCACAAAAAGGATGTGCAAGGTGTATCAGGGTTTTATACGAGTAATACGTAGATACATTTTGTTTATACAGAGAATGGTGAGACCTTTTATTTATTGTTATTGTTACGTTGTATACAATGTGATCTAATCGATCAAAAAGCCCATGAAAAGAATTAATGGATGCAGGCACTTTGCTTTAAAAAATATTCCAAGATCATTTTAAAGTCGAAAAGTTAAAATTCACAAAAAAGGATGTGCAAGGTGTCAGGGTTTTATACGAGTAATACGTAGATACATTTTGTTTATACAGACAGAGTAAATCCATGAAAATGTTTCCCTTTCTTTAACTTAGTGTAACTTTTACGGGATTTTAACTTAGTGTTTAGTTTATGTCTTTTTAATGTGCAATTTCAATTGAGAAAGACTTGCAAAATCTCATTACTCATTAGCCATGCCTTACTAATTTTTCATATTTTTTAAGCAGCCCACCCATATTTCATATTTTAGTATCATAAAGCACATTAAACGTGCTTGCGTTTATTTTTCTTTGTGTAATCTGTCTACGCTTTACACTACTGCAACAGCAGCAGCGATTATACCTTCATATTCCAATTTGCTATTGTCATGCAAGTTTGCTAATTATAAGACTTGAGTAAATGTGTTCAAAAAGAGTGCTGTTGCTGTGTTGTTATCTGTGTAGCCGTAGAGTAGTGGGATAAATGAGAGAGTGAAAAAAGCGTCTCTTGTTGTTTAGAGAATTTGGTTGTGGTAGAGTACCACAGTAATTTGTACTCTACAGTAGTAATTACATAACCATACAGTTGAAATCCTTGTTGCTGCTCTATACTCCCCTCTGCTCCATCCTCTTGTTCTTCTTCAAAACATAAAAACACACAGCTCTCTCCAGAAAAACGAAGCCAAACAAAAATTATGATGCACTTGTTGAAAACTTGAGAAACCACACACATAACAACAACTTTACTTTTTACGCATTATTACGCACAAGAAAAAGGCATAGAGGAGGTAGGCAAGGATGCTATTGTGCTGTTGTTGTTGTTGTACGCAGCATCAGTATTGTGAAAAGAAAGTGTAACTAGAAAGTAAAGTGGAAAACTTGTTGGAACGACTGCGATTTACTCCTTTTAACCTCCAACACTGTATTACATGTGCTTGTTACATTTGAGGAGGATAAGCCTATACAAACATTATGCAAAAAATGTGCTGATGCCCATCTACTCCTAATTCGGAGGGGATATTCAGTCTGCTACCGGTGGTTTGGTAAATGTTTATAATGTCGCTTGCAATGGCAGATATGAGCTGTGCTACGCAGGAAATAGCCAACTGAATATTATCCTCTCTGGACAAAATAATATTCATGCATGTTTGTGTGGTGGTGGTATGGTGTGGACGAGAGAGGAGTATTTAGCAAAATAATGATAGAGAACTGCAGAACAAGAAATTTACTCTCCTCGGGAAGGACTCTTCGGGATTAAAATACTTTCAAGGAGTTTAACAAAGAAATTACTACTCCCTCATGCATTTCCATCCATCTCGTCTGCTGCCTCGCCTCCTTTTTCCTCTCCCTCCTGCTTGTCATGATGTTCACGTTGATGATGATGGGAAGAAAGAAGGAAACAGAGGAGCATACAAAGGTTTTCTAATAAAATTCATGTAAACAACATAGACAACAGCAGCAGCAACAGCCCAGGGAACCGGGAACAACGGACGGAAAAACAGAGAGAAGAAGGAGGAAGAGATGGAATATAACAATAACAACAACAGCATTCTTACTACTTAAAGTGATTCTGATGATGACGATTATGCCAAGCTGCTTGCTTGCTTACAAATACGATACACACACACTCTCTCTCACTCACTCGTCTTTCCTCCGTTTCGCATTTATTTCTAGCAATAAAATACTATAACAACATTATTACCACCACCACGCGCTTTCCTGCTCTGCAACAAGAACCATGCATACTTGCATGCTACGTACTTTATTTTGTTTTGCGTATTTTATTCATTCCAGCTTAAAAGTGTGCACATCATCCAGCTATCACCATCATCATCCCTAGTAAACAGTTGTTTAATATTGCAACGGTTTTTATGCAATTACGCTGGTTAAGTTTGATCGCACACACAACTTTCATCAAGTAATACATACTGTACTTTCTGTATTTACATTCCAAAACATTCTCGGAATGGTAATGATGATGATGATGATGAAAATAGTGTGATGTTTTGGAGGAGATATGTCTCACCAGTCGAAAATGCCATCATGTAGCGTTGTCGTCGTCGTCATCAAAAAACAATGCATAATATGCATTACTGTTCTCAGCTCACTCAGTTAGTGTTTTTGTGTAAAGCAATACTACCACCATATCAACACGCACACAACAAAAAACATCACTATCAGCGTAATCATCGTCATCAGATCTGAAAGTGTAGAAGCAAATAATCATTGGCTTTGGCAGAGACAGAACTGTCTTTTTAAAAAGCTGTAAATACCTTGTCTTTTTCAAAAGCTGAGAATATTCATAAAAGCCTTTCTTTCCTTCCTTCACTACGTCTATTTATTTCTCTCTCCTCGCCCGCCGCCGCCGCCACCGCCACCACTGCAAACCAACCAACAAACCAACAACCAGTTCTCATTCTTACTCTCGCTCTCTGTAATGTGTGATTATCGAGCTAAATTGATGAGTGTTAATAATCCTTAGTCATTTACAATTCTCATCTGTCGTATTTTCCCTATCCTTTCTCTCTCTCTCCCTCTCTCTCTCTCGGAATCATACCATTTTGTACCCATTTCAAACGGAATACACCAAAATGCATACCTATAATATTAAACATGACATTTGCATTGTGTGCATGAGTTACGCGTAGAGAGATGAATGCTGCTACAATAAGCACGTCACATTGTTTATGCATAGCTTTCTACCAGCTTGCGTGTTTAACATAGTTTTTAAATGCATATGCATATATTTTGTTATATAGCGGCAACAATTTTCTGTAATGTGCTGTTGGCTGACTGTTCTGCTGTTTGGAACACGAGGAAAAAAGAATGAAGGAGAAAATTAAAGAGATTTAGAAGCCAAACAAGCGTACGGACTAGCTGAGAAGAGAGGGATAAGAAATAGTAAGTATAGCACTTTTAGCAGTGAAACAGACAGTTAAGTAAAGAAACGTAACAAAACATCAAACGTCGCGTTGTTGATAATAATGCTGCTGATGGTGATTATTGTAATAGTAGTAGTCAGAGAAGCGCTTGCTTGCCTACTTCCATCTCTTGTTGATATGTAATATTCAGAACTACACTAGTTCTAGTAGTGCAGATAGAAGTAGTCGACATTAGGTTTTTGATAATAATGTGAGTAATAGTAATAACGACAAGTCGGATTTAATCCTTTCACAATGGTTTGTCGGGAGGATTGCATCACAACGGTGACGATGATGATGATGAGGGCACTACTCAAATTAAAATGCATATCTACCCAGGCATAAATACAGTCTACTTATATGCATACTTACTCATCTGTAACTAGTCCTTTAAGGTTTGATGCTGCTGCATTTATAAATTTTTTAAATGTATTACATTGTAGCACGCAGATTAAAACGATAAGTATGAGAAATACATGTACAGCAGGCGTCGTGCATCTCTAAAGGCAATGCCAACTGTATTTAACTTGCTTATTATAGTAGGAGAATGAAAAAAGCCCACTCGTGTACTTTCTTTCTTCACTCTTTTTGAACAACTTCTTTTACTCCACATTTAAAGCTGCCTGCCTGCTACTTATTATTATTATTACTAATACCACTACTACTTGTTCACGTAAGCTTTTTGGATTTGAGTTGAGCTTTGAAAAAGGATGATGATGATGATGACGATGAGAGAAGGAAGAAGAAGAAGAGAGACTTTAATTACCGTTCTGCACTCAAAGTCCTCCCTTCTTCCTTCTTTACTTACTGACTGACTTTAAGAAGAAAATCTTATTTCATCACCACTTTATTTCATTATATTTATATTTAGAATGTAAATTACTTTATCGATTAAAGAATGCAATGAGCGCAGAGAAGAGAAGAATGACCAAGTCGACGACGTCTTGCAATTAATGTTGTTAATGGGCTAGCCTCACACAGTGAGCCAATTTAAAAAAATAGTAATAACAGTAATTATTATAAGCAAAAGTATTTACCCTGGTATAAACGTCGTTGGAGCTATAAAAATGAATGAAGCATGACGTGTAGAGTGGTGGTGGTAATATACCGTGTTTACAAGCAAGCTTGTGCGTAGGTATGTGTCCAAGTAGCAGCAGTGCGTATTCTTTAAAGTATCTATTTATTATCCTCTCTCTCTCTGATCATTACATCCAAAGATCTATCATTGAATAGTGAATGTTCTTAAGAAGAGATAAAAAAATACTAATGCATCATGCATGGAAAAATTCATCCATGTAAAATTAGGATCTCATTTGGTAGCAAATAGAAAATTACCTTTAGCCCATTCATTTTTACTGGCGCTACTGCTCTTCTTCCACTTCTCCTGTTTTTAATTTTTTTTCGTCTTGTGAGACATCCAATCTGGTTGCAGAGCAGCAATTTTGGGGGATATTATCCAAGTGATTACCATGAGAGAGAGTGTGTAGCAATCAGAAAGAATGAAATATTATAAGATTAAAGGAGAGAAATGAAAAGACTGATGATGATGTGGTCGCAAGAGTAATAGCAGTAGCAGAAGCAGTGATTTTTTTCTCTCTCTCCTCCATAGAATGAGTTTTGCCGGAGGTTATAACAATAGAAAAACGCCTGTTTTGTTTGTGTGAGCAAGCATATTTGTATATATGCTTGACTATCCCTCCAAGTGTATTTATATATGAATACATGTACGTTACGTAGGTAGAAAACGGTCTCAAATTTGTACTCTGCCGATGATGATGTGAGTGAGCAAGTGATGTTCCTGCCTTGAAATTCTATGCGGCTTCTGTCGCCACTGCGTCTTCTTTTATCTCCTTTTTCCTTTCCAAGAGCGTCAGACATGTCATGCATACAAAAATGAACAAAAGTCGTGGTGGTGACTGTAGAGGAAGGCGACGGAAAAACAATTGTAACTTTATACCGACTCAAACGCACACACAACTCACACAAGGTATATTTATGCCCACCAATAAATACACGTACATAGTATATACAAGCAAACATGCATATATTACTACTTGTACGAGCTACATTTTTAGGCTTAGCATTAAAGATAAAAATCATGATTTTTTGGCGTTTTTAGATCTCACAGAATCTAATTCTAATAGTTTCTCGATGACTGAACAAAACCCTACCACTGGTCTTTTTTATTACAGCTTCTTAGCAAAGTCTTCTCTTGGCAAGATGAATTTCCATCGCAGTAGTTCTACTTCTCCATTATCATCATCTTCACATGCACAAATATGTTATTATTACTTCACAAGTGCGTCCACCTTCTTTTAACTCACCATATCATCATCATCAGTTGCATCGGTGGTAGTCGTAAATCTATTCTTCAAAAAGACTTTGGTGTAAACGAGGAAATCAAGCTGAAAAAGTAACATGACTTTTTGAAATCTAGGTAGAGTCTATGTTCCTTTTTTTCTTGTTCAAAAGTAACAGTCTAAAATATAACCTTGTTAGTTGGTTTGCATCATCATGAGTCAGTCAGTGAAATTTGATTTAAAAAACAAGCAAAGAAAGAAAAAAAGAACATTACATAATATTATACCTTTAGGATCATCGTGGTCTTTACTCTTTACCAAGATTGGTATTTAGTAGCAGTGGTGGTGGTGATAAGCTGTTATTGTGTGTAGAGAAACTCTTTTAGCTGTGAGCATCTTTTCAACAACAGCAGCAGTAGTGGCAGCTCTACGATATATAGCCAGTAGCAAATGCATATATTACGACGAAGAAAGAGACCGTTTGTTGTTGTTGTTGTTGAAGCTGTGAGCATCTTTTCAACAACAGCAGCAGTAGTGGCAGCTCTACGATATATAGCCAGTAGCAAATGCATATATTACGACGAAGAAAGAGACCGTTTGTTGTTGTTGTTGTTACTGTGGTTCTTGCTACTTATTTTACTACTTCCATGCTATGTTGATGGCTTCTTTCTTCGTCGTCACACTTACACGGATGCTGTTTTTTATCTATTCAAGCGTACAAGGTTTAAAAAATCCATTGTTGCTCATTATTATTTCCCACTGTTTAAAAAAATGTGTAAAGCAGCAGCGTAATGTGTGCGTACTTGGAAGACGGGCCAAGAAATAACGTTTCTGTAATAATAAGTAAACAAGTTGAAAATAATCAGAGAGGAGAGAGCAATGCTGTTCTGCTTTTTTATATGAAGTAGCAAAAAGGAGAGATTTACACCATCAAAGAATAATAATAATAATGATAATAACCATCATCAGTACAACAGCAGTAACTTCATAATATAATGTATTTACATAGAGTATATATGTTATATATTTCTAGAGGAAAGTTGATGCAGTAGTTGAGCAATAGATAGAGGGCTGAGAATACATAGATCAAGGAAAAAGGACACGAACGAAAAAAAGAAGAGTAAAGCCTTAGTTACGACGATTATTAGCAAGAGATATTTTCCATAATATGCAATATTAAATCAAGAGATACTTTTTATTCTTCTTCTTTGCTCATGATGATGATCAAGTTGCTACAATGTGTGTTTTCACAAATAGCTCTAGGTCATTTTCCATCAGAAAACTTTTTTAAGGTGTGGCAACACTGCTTTTTGGCTCAATTAATTTTTTGATATGAAAATTCAGTGGAGATCAAACATGTAAACGTGTACGTAAATGAGCACACACACAATGAGACAGCTTGGATGGATGCTCTCTCTCTAAAAGGGCTTTGTGGAAGTTAGAGCAACTACTTCTTCTACTGCTGCTTCAATAAAACCCAGGCCTGGTCTTGATTATCATCATCATGATTACCATCATCCTTTTTTCTTCTTATCTATCACTTTTCTTGTTACGTGAGCCGTGCACGATGATGAGCAGCGTCGTCGTCATCGTCGTCAACGTGGTTGTTGTCGACGACGCTTTTTTAGTGGTGCATGCCTTCACTTACTACTACTTAAACTTCGTTTACTTGTTGTGTAGTCTAAAAAAATATACTACAAAACTGCTTTGTGTATCTGCGGTAGCAGCAATACTTCTTGTGCTCTCATCATCATGTTGTTAGAAGATGTAAACACAAACATACAAACATGTACCGTGTTGGCCACAGGCGAAAACCGTAAGCACCTTGAATTATTACATTATGCAGCAAAATGCTAAAAAAAAATTTGGGGAGAGGAAGAAAAAAGGCTGACTTTATCGTTTTGTTGCTGTATTTGTGTGCGTATATCTACATTAGAATTATACAATATATTAGAATCAGAATTTATGGACAGGTGAGCTTTGCCTTTTTCTCCATAAAATTAACTGTTATCAGCATAATGATCTGTAAAAAGCTGTGTGAGCTTTGACCACTGATATCTCATATTCAGTTAAGGGAAACATCAATTGTAATGTGATATTGATGCCTAAGTACGTATAAATATTATGGACTTTTAGTTGGCCATAATAATAATAAAAGATTATTACAACCTTGTTGATGTTACCTGTTGTGTGAATAACTTGTTGTATCGGTCCATCACAATATAAATATTATCATGAAGATGCTGATGAAGATGAAGTGAGTTGTATTGATAGTTAGTTTCGACTAATAACGGTGATCAAGTGAGGTTTCCCTTCTTTCCACATGCCATTTTACACTGAAGTGGTCAATGTTTATTACTTTCGAAAAATTATTATTATTACCACTACTCCTGCTAAATGACTACATTGGAAAGAGGATTCCTCCTTAAAAAATCAAGTAACACTTGAACAACTGAATGCATAATATAAGCCCATTAAAACTTATTAAAATATTGCTTACGAAACCAAGAATCGTATTTTGTTTCATGAAGATGATGATGACGACGACAACGACGATCATGTAGCAGCAGCAGCAGCAAACACATCAACAACAGTAATTTTATCATTGTAAATCTATCCTCTTGAAGGAATGAATCCCAGGAACAAGGCTTTTAAGAATCATTGGCTTGTAATAAAAGAGCATTTTTATTTTGGCACTTTCAACTTTTTTTATTCCTTCTTAGTGGCTTCAGGAGAAGTTTGTTGTGTGCATGTAAAATGCTGAGAGAGGTAATGAAAACGCAATATTTTCTACATCAACAACGACAACTTACACTAAATTATATTGTATTGCTCAACTTGGCATCATTATCGTACCAGTGGAAAAATAATATCCCTAAATTATAAAAAAAAGTTTCCTTCTTCTCTATTCTCCTGGCTTTATTGTGGTTTGGTGTTAAATACATGACATGTTATATTCGTTCGTGATCATTGTCTTGTTATATTATCTACCATTATATTTCATGCTAATGTCCATGTTGTTGTTGTTGATGCTCCAAGAAACGTTTTCATATTATGCACATAATATTTATGTGTGTACTAAATTAAACAGGCGTGTATAATTTTTTCGAGCTTTTCATTTCATGCGTTGTCACTATTTCTCAGAGATTCATGGTTGTTTCTTCCGTGAAATAGAGAATCTTGTGATTAGATCAAGTGTGTAATATTATGATTACATATTTGTGCAAGGGGATATAGGTATGTATACATTGTAGGTAGAGATTTAGTTTCACTGATAATATTCAAATGATCTGTTAAAACAGCTGCATATTATAACATGACGCTGTTACATGCCCACATGCTTCATCAAAAAAGTTTCACGAAAAGAATGTTCAAATTAGCAAAATGTCAAAATGAAGTGTTGGAGCAGAGAGGGGGAGAGAGAGAAGTGAAGAGAGACAATGNAGAGAAGTGAAGAGAGACAATGAGACTATTTAAATGACAGCCCTAGTAATTACATCAACAGATACAAGCAATTATTTCATTTTCCTCTCAATTAATTAAGAATGCCAATCGAGTTGATAAGTTTCACCTCACCCAATAAATTATTTAGCCGGAGGCGTATATTGTCATTTATTTATTTCATCATCGCTCCGCTGCTCTTCATACCTAACTACTCCATTCATTGCAATGACTAGGCACCTTTTGTTTTTTGCACACATCACACTTGAGTTGATGGATTGCTATATAAATAATTATTATCAAGCTTAAAAAGTGAAGAATATATCGTTATATATCATTACATATGGCGCATAATAAATTATATTTATGAGAGCTTGAACAATGCGTGTAGTAAATTTGAAGGTGTTGTTCAATAATCCGCACAGTAAAATCGTATGTAGGGACTGACTAGCTTGTTCAAAATTGATTGATGTCTGTTGTACTCATTAGTAATGGATCCAAGTGTAGAAGAAAAAAGGTGAAGTCATAAAAGTGTAATTTGCCATGAGCCATCTGATTGATTGAACGTTGTTACTTTTATAATCTATAATCCTCTACTCCATATTACAGTCCGAGAATTTAAGAAAGAGCAAAAGAAAAAAATATTAACGGCAAGCAAAAGATGGTTAATGGTTACACATGCTTCGTAATATGGTAGTGGCAGTAGTTTGATCATTATCATCATCACGAGGACAAGATCATTTTTCAACATTGCTACCACTTGAGCGTCATTTTTTCTAGACCAGATCACAAATCACCACCACCATCATCATCATCATCATCTTCAGCGTGATTTCAATGTTGCTGTTGTGCAAATTTCAAACTTTTAATTTATGATGTGACCAAGGAGCTCATCATAATGTAGAAAAAGAAGATGAGGGCCAGAACTTGAAACTTTTAATTTATGATGTGACCAAGGAGCTCATCATAATGTAGAAAAAGAAGATGAGGGCCAAAACTTGCGGTATAAAAAAGTCCATCACATGAAAAAATGGAATCAATGGAGTGTAGTGGTGCAGTCAAGACAAGTAAATAAATATAAATACTTTTTAAAAACCACTTGCTTGCTCCATACTAACAACTGCAAAAGATGATAGCAGCAAGAAATTTTTGCTTGCCAAAGTCAACCCTTCCTTTTTCTTTTCTGCTAAATTATCTGTGCATGCAACCTTTTACTATAAATTAAACTCAATTGAAAAATGAACTTTTGTGATCATCGCCATCAATCATCCCCATCATATGCACATTAATGAGGAAAATGTGTTATTTATTGAAATTATCAGACTTGAATGCCTAAATTAATAATATGTTTATAGGCAGAGCATAGCGAGTAAAATGGCATTTTCAAACCTTGTTATGTGGTTTCCTTGATGCATATATTTATGCCATCATCGAGTGAAAAAAGGACAATAAGGCACGGTGTTGCGTAAGGTTTTAAAAAAAAGTTTATTTTATTCTGGCAGCTCTTTTTTCTTGACACGTACACGATGCAGAATATAGAATAGCGTATTAAAATAATTCTTATTAAACATGTAACTACAAGAAGACGACAGGATGACATTGATATAATACGTGCATGTTTTGTATCTGTTTTGTATAAAGCATGTAATACTCTCTAACCCATGTTTGATGAAAAGGGTTTAAAATAGGGAGCATATAGCTGTAGCTCTGCTGCTACTTTTTTTTCTTTTGAAGGTGGTGGCGTGTTGTTGGTTTGGTGAGTCAGTCACCACCGGCTTCTATTTTTCCATAGAAAGTCATTGGCAGACAGAAAAGAAAAAAAGAAGAAGAAAAAGGAAGAATGACTTTTTCCACTATACTGAAAAATACAGTGAAGGAATGACAACGTAATAAAAGTTTTTTTTTTCCTTCTCTGCCTGCTTCTTCTTCTTAATCTCAAATCATCTCCCAACGTGGTTCGTGTGTCATTCATTTTGAAAAGTATAATGGTTATGGAAAGTAGGGAAAGTTTTTTCATCGTGATGACGATGATTATTATTTTTGTGCGGAATGTATACACAAATAGGTATATACCACATACCATATAGATACCATTGTTGAGAATGAACTAAATACGAAGGGAGGAAACTGTTATGTTTGGCTGTATAGAGATACGACGTAGAGTGAAAATTATGAAAATGTTTGGAGAGCTTTTCTATATAAGAGCATAAATATTATACTCTGGCATACTGTTTATTCATGATGATGCTGATTTTACAACATCACCCTCTCTTCTTTTTCTTCCACTTTTTTATACAAAAGAGTTTCTTCCTCTTTCCCTTTTTTACTTTTTGCTCCTTGTTCATGTCCTCCTCCTCTCATTTCATCTCTCTCTTGGATCTCTATTACCTATTGCTGCTCGAAAAAAGAGTTTCTCTCCGGTGTGATTACTACAGCAGCCATGTAGGCACTCAGCAAATATATTGATGGAAGAGGAGGCTACTGTGCTGCTGCTTCTTTCTGCTGCCGGAGAGAAAAGACTGAGAAGACTCGATTGAGTAATGAAACTAAACTCCTATCGCACCACTACTACCACAGCGAGAGTAGGCTCGTCTTGGGAATAATAAATGAACGCATTCAACAGGAGGGCTGACAGTGATATTTATTGATGATTCCCGTGGAGAAATGTGACTCGAAGAATTCGTCACCAGCAGCAGTGGAACTAGAAGTAAGCTGCGGTGGTGGTGGTGTATGCGCTTTTTTGGTATATGCTCAAGTTTCTTAACTCCACAGCAGCCGTATAGTATAAATAATGCGAAAATAGCTATATATTTTCTATCCCTGCTTTTATTTACTTTTTAAAATAGGAAAAAAAGACTTCATTGCTTGGTTTTATGTTCACTTTTTAAAAGTGGTTTATGTCGTTGGAACAAGCGTGATCATAATATTACTAGGCAGGGTGAGAAAATTATGGTTTGCTCATGTATCATCCTACCCAATTCATTCCAGTAATGGTTTATATATATTGTACGACATTTTCATTACATTAAGATCCGATTATTTTCAGGATGACTAATTCAAGTACGCTCGTAAAGTGTTTTGAATTGTACCCATACATTTTTACGTTTATTGCCGTTTTTATGGCAACATAATATCTGGTGTTCAGTATTACCATTTTGTTTTTAATGAACTTTTTAATTGCTTAGTAATAAATAACGAGACAAGTAAAACATACACTTTTTGTGCAATCTCATTCCTGTGAGCTTGGAAACTATTGTTATTGTCATTGGAATGGAAGCAGTGATTTTATAAAAGCTGCGGCGAATTAGCAATTATTTATCAGCAGTGTAATAAATACACATGCAAATCCTCCAAAAAATTTGCAAAAGTTATTTTTTGGTGTAAGTATGCGGTAAGGAGTGCGACGTATGGGAAGATTTATGTGCAAAGTATTCAAGCTTGTATAAACTCTTTAGGATTTGAAGTAATTCGTTTTTTGCGGAATCCCCCAGAGCGTGTTATTTTTGGTGTGCTATATTTTCACATCGTATTACACAAAGATATGATAAAATGACCTGGGTGGAAAACAGTATTTCATGCTAATGCTATATCAAACCAAATCTAATATACTCTCCTATTATTTTTACCAAGTGCCTCAACGTGTTTTGTGAATGTTCCAAATTGGAATTGTCGAGGTTGGGGATTCATGATTTTTCATAAAAAAATATTATGTATTTGCTGGAATGAGAAGGGCACAAGTGTGTAATAATATTCATAAAATATTATACCCTCCCACCACCACCTCCATCTCTGCCATCCAAAAACTCTGTTCTTCTCCCGTACACGGACTTGCTAGTTTCCTCTTCCTTTAAAATCTGAACAATGGCGAAAGATAACGTCATCTCATTAATGAAAAAAATATTTTGGGATCATCCTGCGTGGCATGAGTAACACAGGGAAAGTGTGTATTATGGAGTGATATTTATAATGCAATGCAATGTGGGCTCTGTTCCACACTATAGTAATCACTCCCCAAGCAAGTTCAGGCCAGGCGAGCTAGCAGCTAACCCACCACAGCACTATATATATGTGCATACCTATTATTATTGTAATACCACTTTTTAGACAAATATAATGTATAATAATAATAATGTACTTACTTATATTATTTCCTTTTTTCTCCACCACCACCACACACACACACACCACCATTTTCTCTTCCCCTTTTCCCCTTCTCCCCTTTTTCTTCCTTTCTCCTTCACAACCTCTGTTATTTTCTCTGACTCTACTTACTCCCACTTTTACTCTTATATGCCAGCCCCATCAACTTAAACCACCACCATCACTGTTGGCACTCTCCTTTCTTTTCTCTAAATACATGGGTTTACACAAACACACCATGTTCACCATAACTATGAATGTATATTAGTAAGAGGCTGAGAGTAGACAACGGAACGTCCGATTTATTATTGTGCGTTACATTCTCATCATCACTACATGTCGCATCCTAGAGCATCATCACGCTGTCTTTCTCCTTAGCTGTATTATATTTGCCAAGACATTTTACATTTTAAGTTGGTATAGCATATTCAAGTTTCATTTTATGTACATATTATGCAGCTCAAGGGTAAACCATAATAGTTGTCAGTTAACACAGATTCTTAGACTGCTCGAATATTTAAAAAAAAAACAAATAAGTTTGTACAATGTACGGTAAGATTGTGTATGTACCAGTCAGCTAACTATAATTTTATTTTCATCTCAAAATCTCAAATTAAAAATGCATGCATTTGCTCTTTCTAAAGATTTTGAAAGGATTGTTAAGATTTTAAGAGAAAGTAATTTTTTTCGATTTGTAGCGTAATGTGACATAAATATATAACGTTTCTTGCACGTTTCTCTAAAAAATAATCGTTCATCATGTTCACAGTAATACTACTTATGACAGTGGAAGAATAAATTGCTGCGGTTGCTCTAAATTTTTAAACAAAATTTTATGAATAAACGTGTGCAATGTTTCAAGCAAAGTTTAATCGTCCTTTAT
>JAANSP010000980.1:0-17387 GCA_036850745.1 Homidia socia
ACACTATCGCTACCGAACGCAAACTTGAACAAATTTGTTATTTTACTGCCTGAATTCGCACGACTAAACTAATACTACACGCACGATAAATACAATTCAATTCATGTTTTTGTAACGATTGTTACCTCAAAGTACCTGCCTCTAAGCTAATTTATTGGACGGAAATGATGGAATGTGCTTTGATATGTAGTAGATGTGTATATGTGACATATAAAGGTAAACAAAATTCATTGATTTTGCATCCGTTCCATTTAGTAGTCAAGTAAAACCGACCATGCCCTTTGAATGAGAATGAATGAATGTCAGGGCAGAGTTACGTGCCGAGAAACAATTCACAATTTGAAGGTAAACGATGGCAAGAATAACATGTATATTTGCTATTATAGTAGCATTCTTCTGCAAGTGGTGAAAGCACAAGTGGGCAACAAAGGTTTCATTGATATATGTTTGGGATCAAGATCAAGTTACAAATCTATACTAACACCACTGTCAACTACAATTCATTCACAATGACAATGAGCAAGGTAGTACTAGTAATAATCTTGTTTGCTATTTTTGTGGTAGTAAGCTTCAATTTGATTGACTCAGCGCGAACCTAAACCTATCTACAAAACTACATAGGAGACACTTCAACAAACAAAACTTGAAATATGCTGATGTAGCCTTCAACCATAATAACGAGCAATTCAACGTTCAAACATAAAAGAAGTACATATTTCCTTGGACCACGATCACACACACTCCTTTAATTACTTCTAGCATACATCCCACCTAATTTATGAAGCGGACAGTAACTGTCCGACAGTTACTTTAAATGTTTGGGAAAGCTTGTTTGTCCATAAGCACGACCTACTATGACCTAGTGCTGAATTTTGCTTTGCTATGCGTCTATCCTCCATTTTGTTATCATCCCCATTCCCCGTAATTATTATGAAATTAATTGGACCACGATCACACACATCCTTTAATTACTTCTAGCATACATCCCACCTAATTTATGAAGCGGACAGTTACTTTAAATGCCTGGGAAAGCTTGTTTGCCCATAAGCACGACCTACTAGGACCTAGTGCTGAATTTTGATTAGCTATGCGTCCATCCTCCATTTTGTTATCATCCCCATTTCCCGTAATTATTATGAAATTAAGATCTTCCTCTAGATAAACGTGTTGTTGGTAAACCTTAATGTAAAATACAAACGTTTATATATGTATTTCGATTATGATATACATTCTACTGCATACAGCAATCATAATGACAATTGATTACAAAGAAAGTGATTTATTCATATAAAGAAAGAAAAATGGCAACATTGGGTTCGATTGAAAATTTTATGGTTTTGAAAAAAAAATATTTAAAGGCTAGTAAAACCTAATTTATACTCAATATTTATCCTCTCTTAAAAAAGAAAAAAAATACTATCAACTACACACACTGATTTTGCCATTATTATATAACAATTGTAAAGAAGGATCACCTTTCCTGAGCACTCATTCACATTGACATTCAACTTNGATTTTGCCATTATTATATAACAATTGTAAAGAAGGATCACCTTTCCTGAGCACTCATTCACATTGACATTCAACTTACAACACTTTTCACTGACACAATAATTCACAATCGCACATCAATTTTAATCCACCACTTTTCATAATTTAGGAAGGTGCTTTGTGCTTGCGTTCACTTTAATGCTCACCACCCCGCCGCCACCGTCAGGTTCATCTTGCTTCGTTGATAACATAATCGGTAATATGATGGCAAACAAGGAAGCAATAACATATTATGTACCTTAATTTGTTCTCTAATTGTTGTCTGTTATTATTATTTTAGAAAGAAAAAAACTCGGTTTGAATTGTAACAAAACACGATGTACTATAATGTACAGATATTTAACTACAATAGCATACAATATTATTACAGAGCAGACATTTTTTAAAAGAAACACAGTAGTTATTATGTATTAGGTATTATTCTGTTGGTTGCGTGTCGCAGTGATGTCATGCATGAATAGATATTTTTGGTGACTGTTCAAAAGTTCCACATTTATAGTTTTTCTTCAGAAGCAGCTTTTCTAATAAATGGTGTTTTTGTTGCCGTTTAGTGGGACTGATGATACGCATCGTGATCTCAAATTTCTGTACACTATTAACAGTAGACCGCTACAGATTTATTGGTTTAAACTTAAAACTGCAAATGAATAAAGAGAATACCACATTAATTATCGGACACACTTTAGTCCAGAAAATTGTCTGTAAAAGTAAAGTAGCTTACCAGTGATGGCTTCATTAGCGAAATACCTAACGTCCACATCTTGATCTTCTTTCAATTTATCCAAAACAGGTGTCAGTAAAGCTGTCATTGTACTAAAAACACAAAGAGAGCAAACAATGACAAAACGGTAACATTTTTTTAAAAATATGATTGTATATTATAAAAGCTACATAACGTATACTGTGCTTACCTCCTATCCAAAACTGGTCCAATCTTCTGTAAAGTCTTAGCCACGTTGAATCTGACATTGGCAACTCCATCGGATGCCATTTGCGTAACGGTTGGGAGTAAATGCTTTAAAGTGATATCTTGCCCGCACACGTCGGCCAAAACCTAGGGAGCAGAATAATATTTCCAGAGTCACTGAGAAGAAATGCATTTAACTATGTACGAACTTTGAATGTATACGGTCAAGATCAAACTTACATTTATGCAGAACAAGCAAGTCATTCTGTGGAGATAGTTAGGATCGCGGGACATTGCGACGACTTTGGGAACAACGGTATTTTCTGCCCATTCTGCTCCGAATTTCTGAACCAATTTCTTCAGGTTGAGGGTCGCAGCTTCTCGGATGGCGAAAACGTGGATCCACCAACCAGGTCATGCAAAGTGCGTTCAACTTTTCATCAAAGAATTCCACTCCTAGTTGTCCGGCCAAAAGGGGCATGTACTCGATAATAGCAAGCCGGACTCTCCATTTGGTATCTTCAGCCAATTCCACTATGGCGGGCAGCAAAGACTGCGACAACTATTTGTGAATTATGGTAATCAAACTGATTTGTTTAGTTAAGTGGTATGAGCAATGGACTGCACGAGACTTACTTGCTGGATTCCAATAACCTCATTCACACAGTCCAAGTTGGAAATGATATTCAACCTAACTTCAGGGCATTCGTCCTTCAATTGGGAGAGGAACAGAGGTAATAAGTGCTCAATGGTACTGAAAAAGAGATAAATGATCAATTAGTCATCAATGATGACGCAAATCCTTCAAATAATTACAACTTTGAAAATGAAACGTGAACCAACTTATTCTTCCCGAGGATAGGGCTAAGACCCATGATAACCGAAGCTAGCGCAGATTTAACATGCTGGTTAGGATCAGCCACCAATTCCTTCACGCATGGCAGAATTGATGTCATGATGACGGTTTCCTGAACAGAAGGATCAAGACTTTGACAGAATTCTTTCACTTTGTTTGCGGCAGCAGCTCTGACCTCTGCCTCGCAGTCTTTCAAAAGAGACTGAAACGCGGGAACCAAGTCCGTTTTAGTGATTTCCGGTCCAACAGCCTGTATAAAATTGGCACAACATTTATCATTTAGTTCAGCATGAAACACCGCTGGACAATCAAGAGAAATCAAAGTGTAGACATACCTTCTGTAGGTCAGTGAATTTGTCTGCCACCATGTACCGAACTCGCCAGCTTTTGTCTTCAGCACACTGCCTTAAAGTCGGCATTAAGAGTTGTTCAGTATCATCCTGGGCTAGGAGAGATGCAATGCTCACACAAGCTTCAACAGCCAAAAGTCTTACAGAGTCCTGAATTTTAAAAAAAGTTTTACAAATCGTAACATTCTTTTCCAACAAACTGAATCGTGTTTTTCTTATCGCAATGATTTTTAGATTTTATTAGTACCTGCTCATCCTGTGCTAGATTAACAAACATGGGGATGATATCAGATTTCAAATATTCGGGTTCCACCACTTTGGCGAGTTCTCCCAATTTACTGGCTGCAGCTCGCCTGACCATTGGAAGTGTCATCTTGACAGAGACTTCTGAAATGGCTTCGAAGATCCCCTAATCAATAAATCAAAAAAAAAAATTTTTTTAAATAACAAAGCATAACAAATTAACAAATCTCACATCTCTGCTTAAACTTGACTGTACCTCTGATTGTAGTAGATACTCTAGGGTAACAGACGGAAAACAGACCACATGCTGACGTCCTTGAAGTGAACCAGTCACCGGATGCCAGTCGTTTAACTAAGGGAACGAAATGGGCATTCTAAATCTGCAACAGAGTGTTGTGCAGATATCGTTCTCAGGGACTCGACAGCCTTGTCCCGAACAACTGTTTCTTCAACAGTAGCCAAAGATTCTAATGGGGCCTGTGGACAACAAAGACAATCCAAAAATGACACGTTCATCTTGATTGATGGTTTTTTTTAGAAATTAAAGACCCCTAGAACTTACTAGAAGACAGTGGACAAAGTCGGGGCCTCCAACCAAAGGCGTAAAGTTGCCCAACTGTTCCGCAAGAGCCAACAAGACCTCGTCCTCATCATAAATAGTATCCGCCAAGAAAGGGATCAACTCCGACCTGGTTACTTTCCACTCCCAATGCCAAAGCAATGGTTGACAATTTTTTGATCGAGTTCAATCGTAGCTGCAGCGTAAAAAATGATTATATAAACACAATAATGATAATGATCATGCCGTCTAAAAACATAAATGTCCAAGTTTAGTCAAGTTTTTGAGTATTTACCTGAACATCCTCATTCCGTAGCTCATCGATTAATACCGCAATGGGATACAGTGACTCATCCCCGCATGTCTCCGTTGAAGCCATTTTGTGATTTTCCTACTGCAAATCGGTTTCTAAAGTTTAAAACCACAGAAAAACCAGTTGTCACAAAGAAATTTAACACGACCTGATAGTATTTTTGATTATTTTTAATATTTATTTTCTAACTGCTCATTTTGCGTAGCTGTTCAATACAAATATAAAGTGATACAAATAATATTTAGTGAGCAATCAGCCTAAAGGAAATTTGATGAACATGCACCACCTAATAAACACCACATTTCAAACTTAATTGTAACGACAAAACATCCCAAAAAATGTACCTTTTAAAAGATAATTTTCCTTCAAATAATAAAGTTTATTCTGGTAAGCTGGTGGAATGATTGCCTTTCCTTTTTCCTCCAAATTTTGCACCCCCAACTTTGGAACCTTTAAATGCTGCTTGTCGTCACACAAAAAAAAACAACCACCAATGATTTTTACATTCACCACCACCACCACCACAACTACTACCTCCCACAACAAATGATTTTTTACGACTATGCTCTTTATAAAAATTAAATTAAACTGAAAGAATAATTATAATAATTACCACCAAGTAATAATATTGCTGGTTTTATTGTCACAACAAAATAATATAAACAATACACCACAGGCTGACTATATAATATTATCGTCTAGAATAAAAAAACAAAAAAAAACAACCACCAATGATTTTTACATTCACCACCACCACCACCACAACTACTACCTCCCACAACAAATGATTTTTTACTACTATGCTCTTTATAAAAATTAAATTAACTGAAAGAATAATAATAATTAATTACCACCAAGTAATAATATTGCTGGTTTTATTGTCACAACAAAATAATATAAACAATACACCACAGGCTGACTATATTATATTATCGTCTAGAATAAAAAAAATTGTGTGTGTGTATGAATGTGTGAATATAGTAACCAGTAATACACCTCCGCAGCAGCAGCAACCAAAATAGTATCCTTGCTTTCCTTATTTTTTCAAGCACTACTACCCTTTTTTAAGGGTGTCCGTTGGTTGGTTGGAGAGTTAGAGAATGTGACGAGAGGAGGAATAGAGTTTTTACAAGAAAATCAATGACCTCGCCTAAAGCAAGGGAATAAGCAGGGAAAGCCGAGTCCGAAATGTATGTATGTGCTGCTGTTACTATATAGTGCTCTGCTAAAAAAGAACAGTGGTGGTGGTGACGACGGTACACGGTGAGCAAGCAGCAAAAAAGTATAACGTAACGTACGCGGAATTGAGGAGAGTAAAAGGAAGATGAGAAATATTTAGTGGAGCAAGAAGTAGGTAAGCATTAGCAGTAAGCAGACCAGACCAGAAGGAGAGACCACAAAAGGCTCCCTTTTACACTGCAATAATTTGGCATGACAAGCTCTCTGTATAACAGCAGTCCTTTTTAACAGCAGCATTGATATGAAATATTTGGATGGAACCAGCGTGCATAATAAAATAATGCCGTCGTATTCGCAATTCGCATTTCAAGTGTTACTACATTGGGGCGTCTTTATAGATGTGCTAAAGTTGCAAAGCAATGAAACAATGTACGACGGAACGATATGTTATAATAATGACACGATTGAATACGTGCGCACACTATAAAATATAGCTTGTATTATCCTACTTGCTCCTCTTCTGCTAATATTTTTTTCTTTATAATCGTTTAAAATTTGTTGGATATATGCAGGTTCAGTGTACAATTATTGCATTGCAAAGCATGAATGATGATGATGAGTTTATGCGGTTTGCTAAGGAAAAAGATGATGATACGTACATATAGTGCGTACATATGTGCACTACTTTAACTAGCTTACTACTACTACTATGATATTATTCTGCATTAAAAAATAGTGTGGGTATAGGATTTATATAGCGTAGAATTGTGAATCGAATTAGGCATTGAACGTGGGAGAAGTGATATTACCTACATGGTATATCAAATCTGACTGAATACCTCTTCTTGTTTAGAGAGAGGGGGAAGATGAGATGAGAAGGAATACTGAGCACTGTTTTGTTTTCACTGTGGTGTTGACTATGAAATGAAGATAACAAAATCTACGTGTTTGCTAGATAGAGCATCATTTCAAACTTGAAATGAAGGAGGAGGAAAATTATCCTGTTTGTATGATTGTATGATTGTATGATATGCGCAGGATGTTCTTTGTAGTAAGTGAATGGAGTGTAATAAAATGAGTAATTTTTTGTACATCAGTTTCGGATAGATATGGAATGTATACGGTCAACGGTACGGCACGGTATACTAGGCATCTATTTTCGTGATGATGAGTAAATATGTATCTGTACGGCCGTACGGGTTTTTGCAAGTAAAATAGCTATAGATAAATATAATATGGGCTTATGCTGTATTTCAAGGATATATTGATACAGACAGATTGCAGACTTTTACAGAAACGGTTGGTGATGCAAAATTTGATTGTGCAGTGCAGCACAGCATTTGTAATCTCTATGTGTAAATTTTATGCATCGCGAAATCGCCGTGTTGATCTTCATCAGATAATCATACAAAGAAAATATCAAGAAGGTGGATTGGTTTGTTATGATTCATTTTATGAGTAAAGACGATGAAATAATATTCCTATGAAAATTTTTTGATGAAGGTATATGGCGCGAGGCGCGACTATTATAGGGTGGAATTAAGATATTTTTGGAAGTTTCGTATTTCGTGTCATTTTAAACACGTTTATTGCTGATTGCAATCAACGCTATCTGTTATTAACTACTATCAAAATATATTCAATTAAGTTAGAATTATGTCGATTGCGAAGATAAAGATGAGAATGTACACTTACAACTTACCTTTTTCGTCAAAAAATGATATACCACTTGGAACACTCGTATGAGTAGGACGAGCTTGCTTCCAATTAGCTACTCACTACTGGTCCAGTAGTGGTTACCCCGGACTGGAAATTTTTAGTGATGACTACGATATGGAACTGCGATGCAATCTTCATTCTTGCTATCTTCGTGCCGTGGTAGTAGAAGCAATTGGACGTGGACATGAATGACATGATGTAGGATGTGTTTATGAAGTGTTTGTTTATGACGGTCACCCAAAATAAATTTGGATCTTAATGTAATATTCAATTAGCTGGCCAGTATTTACAGAACACAGTAGTGTAATATCATTATAAAAACTAGAGTCGCAATTTGTAATATTCCCATTATGCATGATACACATAAAAACACTTACCAAAAATCGTTTAAAATGTGTACTTGTTTGCACACACAGCATGTACATTTCTACACTTCTACGATGTTTCAGCGATCAAGTAAAAATGTGTGCTTATTCTCATTAGATGTACCATAATTACCTGTGTGTACATAATTGGCTCCTCGTGTTGTTGGTTGGGAATGCTTTTAAAAAACCAGGTAGAAGTGTGAAGTATATGTTATGCCAAGACATCACACATTGGGAGCAAATTTAAAATAAATGTATGAAAGTAAATAGTTGGGAGAAACGATAAAAAGAGTCCATAATTTTATTGTATTGTTAGATTAATAGAATGGATTTTTCATACTCATGGTTTTGCTACAGGAAGAAAAACGTTCATTGCGAATCATAATAATAATAATTTAATAATCTATTTTCTGAAAACCAATTTCTTCGTAAATGTGTACGTAGGAAAACCTATTCACAAATCTTTCATCGTAGTATATATTTATTTTTAACCCTTAAAGTTTTATTCATGATTCATGACTACACTAATATGGGTGGAGTTTCTCTTCAAGACACACGCAACGCAGCCCGCCACAACAAAAGCTATTGTGTTAACAGCCACACTGGCATGATTGATTGATTGGTTTGTGTTTTTCATTGAAACATATGAATAGAGAAGTATAATAAAATAAAGCAATCAAAAACTTCTGGTTCGATTCTAATCCAGGAGCACGTGTTTTGACATCTTTCATGTAAATTAGAGGGACAAAATTTTGTTTTGTCAATACATTTCCCTGGATTTGAAATGCAGGTAAGTTGTTTTCATAAGGAAACTTTTTGAAAATTTTGTTAGGGAATTTCAGGGAATTAACATTATCGTTTATCATCGTTTCACAATTTTCTCTTTTTAACATGTTCTAAGTACGGCAGTTAGGCATTTAAAAAAAATTATTGAGTTACAATGATACTTTTGCATGCAACCCCTAAAAATGTTAGAAGCAGTGAGTTAAATACAAACTTAAATTATATTTTACTGCGTTTATTCGCAATTTGTGCATTTTCATTGTTCGTCACATTTTCTAATGGAAATAACATTTCTACTGAAGGGTTTGTTGCTAGTGCTCGACTAGCTCGACCTTTCTCGCCTTTTCTACACATTACTATTCAAAATCTAACATGTTTCCGAGAATGGATGGTCATTGAACAGCTTGCAATTATAAAGCGTTTTGCTTCTTCAACGTTTCGAAATATGTCATACAAAGATCTTCAAGTCAAATTCAATCAATGTCGGAAACAATTTTCAAAAAAACTTTGCCCAGCCTTTTCTGAAAACCCGTTTATATTGAAATGGACATTTCCTTCTGTAATAACCTGTTTTGAGGCAGTTGGTGTAAGCGATTTCCCCCATAAACGTAATGTTATTCGTTTGAGAGTGTTTGTACATTCCGATGAGCATACCAAAACGCACACAAGCTGCAAGAAAACCTACAACAGTGAAAATAATGGTGAAAGTATTCGAGGACCGAGAACTGTCAAATTTGAGCAACCAAACTTACAGAATCAATTATTGATTCAATCTGCCGCTTGGAGGAAAATGAGAGATTTCCATAACGTGGAAACTGGCTTTGTGGCTGTTGCAAAAGCATTTCTTGAATTGGCAAACTGGTGCAACTTGACAGTAATTTATCCCAGTGATAATAACAGTGTTCTAGATAATGAGCGTCGTGTACCTATGGTCTTTCCTAGGATATTTTCTAATTCTCTGAGTAATCTCAACCGTGATATATACTATGAGCGACCTCTCTTTGTTCGGATAAGCACACTGGATTTCAATTTCATCTATTGCGATCCACAGAAGAAAATGCGGACCAAGTGGACGGATTACTCTGTACTGATTTCACCGTTTGATTGGAATATTTGGGTGCTTATTCTGGTATCCATTGTTCTTGGTTCTTTTGTTCTTTCCATGAGAAAACTGACTGGGGACATAATTGCAGGGAACTTGACAAAAATTTTTAATCTGGGAAATGCCACTGCGTCTGCAATTTTCTCGTTTATATCTGGATTATTAACTTCTCCAGCGTCTTTTGACAGTCGATTGGGGTTACGAAAATCAGTTTTGTTTACACTACTCTGAGTAATCTCGACCGTGTTCGGATAAGCACACTGGATTTCAATTTCATCTATTGCGATCCACAGAAGAAAATGCGGACCAAGTGGACGGATTACTCTGTACTGATTTCACCGTTCGACTGGAATATTTGGGTGCTTATCCTGATATCCATTGTTCTTGGTTCTTTTGTTCTTTCCATGAGAAAGCTGTCTGGGGATATAATTGCAGGGAAGTTTACAACAATTTTTTATCTGGGAAATGCCACTGCGTCTGCAATTTTCTCCTTTGTATCTGGATTATTAACTTCTCCAGCGTCTTTTGACAGTCGATTGGGGGTACGAAAATCAGTTTTGTTTACACTGTGGCTTTTATCATGTGTGCTGTTGTCCAATTATTACAACGCAGTAATGACCAGTTTGCTCATTGAACCAAGTCCCGAACAAACGCTGAACGACTAAATTTTTAATCTGGGAAATGCCACTGCGTCTGCAATTTTCTCGTTTATATCTGGATTATTAACTTCTCCAGCGTCTTTTGACAGTCGATTGGGGTTACGAAAATCAGTTTTGTTTACACTGTGGCTTTTATCATGTGTGCTGCTGTCCAATTATTACAATGCAGTAATGACCAGTTTGCTCATTGAACCAAGTCCCGAGCAAACGTTGAATGACTTTACGGATTTGGTAAAGAACAATTATACCTTTATTTTTACAGAGGTTGCATCCACAATTTTTGAAAGCGTTTTAGAAATTATTGAATTGCATCAAAGTCAGAAAGTGAATGGAGAAAGTAAGCGAGTCACTGATACTGACTTACTAGAAAATTTGCTTACAAATAACCCACTTGGCCAGTTTTTACCTGCTAAAATATACGACCAAACATTGCTTTCTAATCAAAAAGTGGCAGCCTTTGGAACTTGGCTGTACACTTTTTTGGTTTACAATCGTGTTTTAAATGTATTGCAAGCAAATGCCGTCTCCCAAGGACTACCCGTTTCTGAAGCATCTACGATGTGTCATTTTGGCAAAAAAATGTTTCCGGCAGCTCCGCTTCTATGGGGTTTCTTCCCCCCAGACGCTTTTGGTTTGTATTGGGCGTATTTGGGATTTGTCAGAAAACGGGATTGATTTACGTTGGGTAAGAGAGTTTCACGGATTGTGTTACGCCAAGAGGGTTCAAGACAGAAAGAAAGTTTTGAGCAAGACGGAAATTGAGCCGGATCCCTCTTTGAAAGAACCAAAGCCATTAGGATTTGATATTGGACATTTGGAATCAGTTTGTCATCTTTGCATTATTGGCTATTTGGTGTGTATGTTTGCTTTCATTGCAGAAATCATTTTAGAAAAAATTAAGAAAAAAGAAAGAAAAATTAAAATCATACATATTTCAAAAATAAAAACGATCTACCGCTATATATACCGTTACTTTAGTCAATCATTGTACAAAATTGACAAAACTATGTGTCAGTCTGACCGTTCATTGTAATTTGTACACAAGAGGGACTAAGAAAAAGTGCGTCAGCACTATTATATAAATACTATACAAATACTAATATGTTTTAGCACAATACATTATTATTGTACTTTTTTGACAATAATTAAATAATGGTAAAAATGTTTTGGAAATTTAAATGAGATGTAACTTTTTTCGGCATTTATCGACACTTTCATTACAAAATCATATATAAATGAATGCTCGTTATTGCTCACATAGCTTTACTGGAACTCTAACGTCAATGGACTTGAGATGAGCTTTGGCAGGTTGAAATTAAACTGTCGAAATGATTAATAGTCACAGTAATTGCAGCATTTTCGTACAAAAGTGGCCAAAATCGGTGATTGTTATAATGACAAAGATTATCCTAGGTGGATTGCCCCATTTTTCAGGTAGATTTTTCATTTTTTTTCATTGTCTGAAAAACACAATCCACTAAACAACTAGTTGATAAACGACTACAAACAGGCAATAAAATAGACAAATCGAGTCTAATTTAAAAGAAACGCGTACCTAATCAGTCCTTACAGACTAAATGGAAGCATTTGTTAGTGTGCACCATTCAGATTGTACATTCTAAAGAAATGTTACCATGTTGGCCATGTTTTTAGAATGAACTTTTATTTTTACTTTCCTTTCTTGTTCAACATTTGCCATTTCTATCTGTTCTTTCCCAGCCAAAGTGACAGTAAAGAAATCTCAGCACAACAACCTCACCTTAATATTATGATAGGCAATTCATACATTTGCCAAAGAAAATGGCTTTCATATGAAGACGCATTTCAGCTACAAAGAAATCTTAGTGATTTGGTTAACATTCGTAACTTGTCTTACATACAATTTCGACTAATGTATGGTGCATGCGGGGACAGCTACGATCACAAGACTGTTAAAAGCTGTCCAGTGCTGCACCATAGTCCTTACTCCCTCAAGTGGTCATTTCCCTCTGTAGCAACCTGTTACACGGTATCCAATTTGACCTCTTCACCTGCAAAATTAATTTTGAGACTGTACATTTCCTTTGAAACTCTCCCTACAAAATTCATGGCACGTCATAAACCAATTAGTCGAACTGTATCAGTTTATGGAGAAAGTGAAAGTGGCATGGAAAATCAGTTTGTCAAACTGCTCGCACCTAATTTTGCGAAACCGGAAGTTCTCATCCCAGCAACCACTCGAAACATGCGGGATTTCATTAATATTGACACAGCATATGTCCCTATTGCCAAATTAACCTTTGAACTTGTAAAATGGCATAATTTAAGCTACATTCTTCCCAACAATACAAACCGGTTCGATTCAGAGTCCCTCATTCCAGGAATTTACCCTCGCTTATATTCCAGTGACGCACAATCTAGTTCCACCAGCAGTTTGGGGCTCCGCCGGGGAATTTATTATGAACGACCAACGGACGTCGGTGCACCTCGTTTGGATCTGAATTTTATTTACTGTGATATCCCACAAGCGGACAAGTTAAATGAATGGGACTTTAGACCATTACTTTTGCCCTTTCATGACATGGTTTGGGTTCTTATAGTTGTTTCATCTATACTTGTGGCCCTGATTATTTTGATAGAAATGCGCGTTCGTACTTTTATAGGCCTGAAGACACATTATACTTTGTCTTTTGAAGCAACATTATTTTCCAGTGTTTTGTGGTCTCTGATCTCAGGACTAATTTCTGTGCCTGTATATTACGGTCTCAAAATTGGACTGCGATACTCTCAGGTGTACGGCACATGGACTTTTGCAAGCCTAACATTGACCAACTTTTATACAGCTAAATTTACTAGTCTAATGATCGAGCCGATTCCTGATAAGACTATGAACTCTTTAAAGGATTTGGTGGCAAACAACTACACGCTTTTGTTTCCTGATAATAGTCCGACAATATTTGAAGGTGTTTTGAATATTATAAAGCTTAACAAGAAATTTCGGTCATCTCGTCGAAAGAAGGGCAATTTGCAGACGACAGACGAAGATTTGTTGGATGTGTTGGTAGGTGATAATCCACAGTTTCTTCCAACAGCAGAATTGGTTGAAAAAATTGTGTTTGGCATAAAATCTACTGGCTTTGGTCCATGGCCATATACTTTTTCTACCTATCAAAGAGCGATGAAGTTATTGCAAAGGAAAAGGGGAGAGCAGCTCAATCCAGACGAAGATGACATTTCAAAGAAAATTGTCTGCAGATTTGGACAAAAGATGATACCGTCTATACCCATTCTGTGGAGATTTTATCCCCCGAATGTGGAATGGATTTATGAAACATATCTAGTATTTATGGAGAATGGGATTGATTTGTGGTGGTTAAAAGAGTTTTACGGGCTAACTTTTGCAAATCGTGTACAAGATAGGATTAGAGTGAAAAGCAAAACGAAAATAGAGGCAGATCCTGCTTTATCGGCACCAAGACCGATAAGGCTTGAAGATGGCCACTTTATAACTGTCATCATGTTGGGAATTGTGTGTTTGATCATTTCTGTAGTCTGTTTTATAACAGAGCTTTGCTTTTACTGGGGTTATGCTTGGAAATATAATAATCGAAATGATAGTAATATTGTCAGCGTTCAAATTCAAGTTAGAACCAGTAGAATGCAACATGGTAGAATAGAAAGCGACAACTGGATAAAGGTTTCTTTTACTAGATAACCAAAAATAAATAAAAAAACTAAAGTTTCTGGAAATGTTAACATTTAATAATAATAATAATAAAATAAAACTTTGAAAATGAATTTTTGTATTTTTTCCATTTGGCCAGCCATTCTAAACTTATAACGAGCTTATTCCTCATTTTCATTGATCTATTTATCTCATCATTCTCGCGACAGCGCAACTCTGACAGCATTTTTATGAAAGCATTAATCTTTTCACTTTTGTAACATTGACCAAAGGACAAATACAAATATTGGAGACAGTAATTTTATACTCCATCATAGTGGCTTTTTCGGAATGATTAAGTTTGACACTTTGACAATGTCGATTAGAGAATGTACTAACACATGACATGACGCAGTCTGACATAATAGTTAATTATTGCTTAGGGGCGATTGACGTTATCTTTTACATAAGATTCAATTAAGCCAATACTAATAGTCAACTTTCAACGTTGCTCTGGCTTGTTTCTCCTTATTGCGTCTTTACTTTCTCCTAGAAGTATGCTTATTTTATTTTCGTTAGCACAAAGGACTAGCGCTAATCTGACCTTATTAACCGGTAATTTTTGGCTCAACCTTGTACAAAAAACCTTGTAAACTGGTGGTGATGTTTCAACATAGGTATTTTGTATTTATCACACTTTCTTTTTGGTAGGTTGTTCCTCTAGTAGAAATGCTCAAGAAAGAAAATAAGAAAAAACAAAGTTCCTTCTTTACCCCGAATTATAATATTCTACTGGCGTGCTTTCTCTTAATTCCTTGTTTCGGGAAGGAAATTTCAGTAGACGATCACAGAAACAATTTTGCCAGTGACACAACGAATCCAATCATTCAAGGAGAGATGGATTCCTACAGTTGCTCAAGGTCATGGCTAACAAATCATGACGCAAAGAGTTTGAAACAAAGCTTTTCAGAGCTGGTAAACATTCGCAACTTGACAGACGATCACAGAAACAATTTTGCCAGTGACACAACAAATCCAATCATTCAAGGAGAGATGGATTCCTACAGTTGCTCAAGATCATGGCTGACAAACAATGACGCAAAGAGTTTGAAACAAAGCCTTTCAGAGCTGGTAAACATTCGCAACTTGACTTATTCCGACTTTCGTTTACTGTACAAAAATTGCAGGGAAAGTAGCCCAGATAAAATATGCCATTTTATCTACCGTAGTCCTTTTATTCTCCATTGGTCCTTCTCTTCGATTCTCGTTTGCCACAGCAAAAACAACCCAACAAATTTGATTTTGAGACTTTACATCTCCTTTGAAGCCATTCTCAGCAAGATCATGATTCCCAATCAACCAATAAGTCGTACGCTAACTTTACTGGGCGAAGAAGAAAGCGGCAAAGAGAATAAATTTGTCAAGTTACTTTCTCCAAACATGAAAAATCCTCAACTTACCATTACGAGCTTCCGGCCTGCGGATGAGAGACTTTTACAATATTTATCCATCGTACACGGCAGTTGCTAAAATGGTGGTGGAGCTGGTTAGTTGGCGTAATTTAACCATAATTTTTCCAAATCAGACAAATGTGTACAATGACGAGGTCTTAGTTATGGGACTTTTCCCAAGACTTTTCGCAAACTCGATGAAGTCGAACAACCTCAATCGTGGAATATATTACGAGAGACCTATGGACAGTTCAACACTCAAGACTGATTACAATTTCATGTACTGCGATATTCCAGAAAGAGGGAAAGCCAGCATCTGGGACTTTGCTCCCCTCGCTCAACCGTTTGAGGAACTAGTTTGGGTTACTTTGATTGCATTAATTTTGATACTCTCCTTGCTAATCGAAGTTAAACTTTTAATAGAAACCTATATCATCTCAAACTTTAAATTCCAACTTTGTGAATTGTTTTCATCATCATCATCGTATCTAAACATGCACACATTTTCCTCAATTGTATGGGCACTAATTTCAGGCTTTATATCCGTACCGTGCTACTTTGGTTTAAAGTTTGTTTTAAAGCGCTCCATTATCTTTGTCACGTGGCTTTTTGCCATTTTAATTTTAACCAACTTTTACACTGGCATTTTAACTAGCCTCTTAATCCAGCCAATCCCTGAGAAAACGTTTGGCAATTTAAAGGAGCTTGTGGAGAATAACTACACCTTCATTTTTGGAGCAGACTCTCCAAACGTTTATGAGACGGTGATAGAGACGGTTAAACTTAACAAGGAGAATCAGAGCTCGGGAGAAAAATTACAGTTTTCCAGCAAACGACTATGATCTTTTGGAGATTTTGGTCACTGACAACTCCAAGCTTTTACCTGACGAGCAGTTTATAGAAAAGTCAGCATTTGAACCGAATACTGCAGTTTTTGGTTCTTGGTTGTATATCTACTGGATTTTTCAAAGGACCATGAGATACATTGAATCTAAAACAATGCCATCTTCAAATCACAGTGAAGTACTTCCAAAAATCTCCTGCTACGTTGGGAAAAGGATGCTCTCTGCTGTACCATTATTTTGGGGATTCTACCCACCAAATGTGGAGTGGTTGTACGAAACGCATTTGGGATTTTGCCAGAGTGGAATCGATGACTTGTGGTTGAGAGAGTTTTATGGATTGAACTTTGCCAAAAGAGTACAGGACCGGGCCAAAGTGTTAAGTGAAACTGAGATTGCTCCAGATCCAGAGAGCATGCAACCAAAGCCCTTAAAATTTGATGATAGTCATTTCATTACGGTGTTTATGTTAGGAGTTGTCTGTTTAATTGCAAGCTTTGGAGTATTTTTAATTGAAGTTTTTTATTCCGTGTTAACGTATAGAGAAAAGAACACGATTACCATTATTCTCCCAGCTAGTAGTTTTGGCCAAGAAAAAACGATGGTACGAAAGGATAAATGGGGTCAATTTAAATTTTTACGTTAATTATTGGTATTGATATTATAGCATGTAAAGGGGAAAGGAACAACTGTAAAACTAATAAGGTATATGAAATACATTTCTGATTTTTGACATTTTACTCCTTGTCGCTTCAGACCAATTTCATTAAAATAAACGCCTTTTATTTAACAGCAGAAGTTTTCATTCATTTGTGTCATAAGCGTTTTGTTAAAATTATTAAGAGCTACATACACTGAGATTACA
>JAANSP010000981.1:0-17383 GCA_036850745.1 Homidia socia
ATACTTTATACTGTGGTGTTCATGCATGCAGTGCAGTGGTGTGGTATGGCCTGGTGTACGCAGGATGAGATCATACTCAGCAGCACCCTGGACACTTGCACATGCAAAAACGATGATGATGATGATCAAGACAAGAAGAATGAAGAATCAGCAATCTTTTCTTCAGTACTTTACAACTGAACATTGGACATGATGTCATGTCACGATATGTAAATTATAACATTATCATGATTTCTTTGTGCGTTGTAATAAATCTTTCATGGTGTACACATGTTTGCTCATCACACACTACACATCTAACCGTCGCAAAAAAATTATAATAATAATAAGTTAAAGAAATGACAAATTTGCACAATACATTTTTATGGTGAGACCTGCTGCTCCTTATTATGGAACATGTTTTTACCATGCTCGCATAAGTCGCGTACCGATAGCACCTTAAAAAAGAAGAAAAAAATATTTGCTGTCGCTGCTGCTGCTACTTGCTGCTACTGCAGGATCAGCTCTTGCTATTTTTGGAACTGGCTCTATATTTCAGTCACAAAAATATTTGCATAATGATGAAGCTTGTCGGCAAACTAAACCACACATCTAACCGTCGCAAAAAATTCATAATAATAATAATAGTAAGTTGAAGAAATGACAAATTTGCACAATACATTTTTATGGCGAGACCTGCTGCTCCTTATTATGGAACATGTTTAATAATAATCTGCCATTATTACCATGCTTGCATAAGTCGCGTACAGATAGCACCTTAAAAAAGAAGAAGAAAATATTTGCTGTCGCTGCTACTACTTGCTGCTACTGCAGGATCAGCTCTTGCTATTTTTGGAACTGGCTCTATATTTCAGTCACAAAAATATTTGCATAATGATGAAGCTTGTCGGTAAACTTGGAACAAGAGAAGATGACTTTGTGAAAGTGCGATTGATCACGAGAGATTCTTTGGGAAGACTTTTTGGGGGTACAATATACAGCAAAACAAAAAAGCCAAGCCAAGTAAATGCGAAGAAAAGAAGAAAGGAACAAAGTGTATCGAGAGTGCTTTGTTTTTCTCCCGTCTGGCAAAAATTTTGTTTGCATTACTTGTCCTTTTGTTGTTGCCTTTTTGACTTGCTCAACTTGCTGCAAAGTTAGATTAATACATTTTACCTGTTTGTCTGCCAGAAATTTTTAGCCTAATGAATAATAATAAAAATAATGGTAAATAGGTGGATAGGTGGGTAGGTAGCTGAGGTGAAGAGAACAAGTCATTTTGAAAATGAACGAAAAACATGATGAAAATGATGTAAGGCTGAAAACACCCAGTCATAGTTTTTTAACAAAAAAATAAAGGAAAATTACCACTGCTGCTACTGCGAACCGGTATCGTACAGCAATCGCATTAAAACAATAACAGTAAGTATCAGCAGCAAGCAGCACACCTTTGCTGAGGCGTACGTGCGAAAAAACACAACGTTTAAGTCTCATTACCATTTTTTGCATCCTTTTCTTCAACGCCATAAAACTAACCTTAACCAACCACAGCAGAAATAAATTGACAAACTTATTACGATTATTAACTACGTTTTCTGCTCAAAATAATTTTGCGGTGGTGGTGGCGGTGGTGCTGCTGCTGATAGTCTCCAGATTATAGAGATGCCATATTAGGCAAAATACTCACAGAGTTGACCTTGTTTATTCATTTATTTTTTTCTTGTGTGAGTCGGCAGACCACAGGATTTATGCCAATTCTAGCAGCAATCTCCTTTAAATTTTTTGGTAGCATTTACAGACTCTATGACCCTTTTAAAGTGTTGCACACAACTCTGCAATATTACTACTACGGCTTTGTTGCAAATTAAAGTACAAATTCAGCAAAAGCAATCAAATTTTTTCATAAATCTTTCACTACTGCTGCTTGATTTTTTTCTGCTCTTTTTCCACAAATGATAATGATGGTGTAGGTCCACATTATGTAAAATCAAGTGATCGCACAAGCCCAGGGGTGGTTTGCTTTGTTTTTTGTTGCTCGGCGGCTGATTCTCTGATTGGCAAAAAGGACCTTTAACTGCATTTATGTAGGTACACATTATGTAAAATCAAGTGAATCAAGTGAAGCCAACACGAGCCCAGAGGTGGTTTGCTTTTGCTTTGTTTTTTTGTTGCTTGGCGGCTGATTCTCTGATTGGCAAAAAGGACCTTTAACTGCATTTGTTATACTTTGAATCGAAAGTATTAAAAAAGGTTATTAACAATTCAATAAAATATTTAGAAAGCAGGTCAAATAAATCAATTTTGCCTTGTTTATTATGCAGCTTCTCATCACTGTCTTTTAATTTCAATTTTCAAAATTTGGATGAATTATAAAAATCCCATGGCCCCAAAAATAAAACAAAAAACTTTTAATAATTTTCTCATTACTTTTTTGTCATTGTCAGTCTGGAGACGAGACGGAAGTTTAATAAACATCTATTGTGGACGACCTTGCCTGCTCAATTGTATAACAAGATTGTTTTTCTCCAAAACAATATCCAAATCAGCCTTGTTTATTATGCAGCTTCTCATCACTGTCTTTTAATTTCAATTTTCAAAATTTGGATGAATTATAAAAATCCCATGGCCCCGAAAATAAAACAAAAAACTTTTAATAATTTTCTCATTACTTTTTTGTCATTGTCAGTCAGGAGACGAGACGGAAGTTTAATAAACATCTATTGTGGACGACCTTGCCTGCTCAATTGTATAACAAGATTGTTTTTCTCCAAAACAATATCCAAATCAGTTTCCATAGTAATTACAATGAAATGCATTCACGAAGACCATATACCTATTTGTAGTGTCGCGAAATATTATACCAATTTTTTTGTTAACCATTCCAAAAATATGGTATAATCTCATCAGAATTGACATGGTTCAATAGGCTCTCTCTCCACCGCCACCTCCAAGTTGGTAACAAGTCCATCAGCAGAGACAATAACAAATTGCCGATTGGTCCTGCTTTTTATGAGAAAGATGGAAGTAGACGTTGCCTATCCAATTTCCATTTTTCCACTACCGCTACCGCCATATACGTCATTTTTGTTCAACTTTATTCTCTTTATTATTACAAGAGGAGGTTCATTGATCTACCCCAATTCTTATCATGTCGACGGGGTATTTGCAAATATAATTGTTGCTTTTTTTCTTCCTCCGAACCATCCACTCGCATAACAAATTAGCTTTAATCCTGCATTAAAATGCAAACACAAAAATAGCAACAAACATACTTTCTTCCGGACTAATTCTTTGAAGGATTCTATATAGCCTCACCGAGATTCCTAATAGGTAACAAGAGAGTATTCATGCTGCTGCTCTGCTGACAGAAGAAGGAGCCGATTTGTTTTATTGTTTTTGACGCTTCCTTCCGTAACCTCGTCATGATCATTAAGACCACCACACTTCCTGTACAATTTGATGCGACAAACCGTAAACTGAGCAAAATTCCATTAAATGAAAAGCCAAAACGGTTAGAGAAGAACGTATGTAATAATAATAAAGCAGTGAAGAACAAATTTTTTTAGTCAAGATCTACTTTGTCACAGGTTATTAAATTGCTGTCTTTGGTTGTTTTTTTTGCTGCTGTTGCAATTTGTTTGTTTTTTGCCGTTAAACTCTAAAGTGAATTTTTGTTTTCTTTTATTCTCAGAAATGGAGCCAATCGTCAATGAAAGTGTCGAATTTTGTGAAATGGGATCAAACGGATCGTTAAAAAAATCATGAAAAAAATCATGTTACCTACCTACTTGCATACAAAAAAGAAAGGATGAACAATCCAATTCTCCTTGCTCGCTCTTCCAATCAACAACACAGTGACGCGCAGTAGTAGAAGTACACTTATTCACTCTCCCTCCACCACAAAAACAACTCAGCAAACAATACTCAACAATAAAAATATTTTTTTAACAATTATGATTGATTGACGTAGAAAATTTATCAAAACAACAAATAAAAAATATAATGTGCAGTCAGACAAACAGTTATTATTATATAAAACAATGCGCATTACTTGATGTTTTAATGCCTGTTGATCATTTTAAATAAAAGACTGCACCGCTTTTGCGCTCCCTTCTAACCACAGGTTCATTATGTCATGTCAGTGTAATTAGCCTGTTCACTGTGCGTGCTAGCTTGTGGGCTTTCCAACAAACCAACTTTAAACGGTGATGATGATGATAAACGCAAAAAAGAAAATCAGATTGGTTGGTTGCAACCTAACAATTCCAGCAAAAGCTGGCAAGACACGATGGGACTTTTTTGTCATCTTGGGAAAAAGTGAATGCCAATGTATGTGCGCGGGAGAACAAGAATAGCAGTTTAACCCGGCGAAAAAAGGTAGAAAGTAATCATTAGGTCACAGTCATGTCACGTTGTTTTTGATGATGATGAGGACGATATCGTGTCATTTTAGAGAAATAATTGAAAAATGGTAAATAATACATGTACCTGCGTGGTAAGCACTAGTAAGCAGTGCTCAGTGCTAATGGGACCATATCTAGCATTATAGAAGCAGTAATAAAATAATGTATGCATAATAATGACATTTGCATTTGTGCGTAAAATTAAACATTTACTTTTTAACGAGAGTAACGATCTTATGATGAGCACGACAGCGTGTGTGCGCACGAGTGATGTAATATTCACAGGAATAATAATAAGCAATCCCATACGTCGTAAAGGGTGCGTTCACTTAATGAGCAATCATGATGGTACAAGTCATAGTCGTCAGTACATCTTCTTGACAATGTGCCTTAATGAAGCGACACGAGGACATTGAATATTAAATGACAAAATGCAATAATAATAATAATAATGCAAGTACAGTACAAGCACATCTTTGGATTTTCTACTCTTGTCACACTGAACAAGATAATCTAACCACGTGTTCTGTTTATCAACAAGATAATTATATTTTTTGCATGCCTAATAGCAAACAGACTGCATTCCACCATGGGAATACCATGTCTTTTGGGAACTAATGAAAATTATCACAAGTTTCCTTCCTTGCCACTCTCCTGCTCGCATTTTCTCTCTCTCTCTTTGCGTGTGTCTTGGTGCTAACGAGAGATTCCAAATTTTTTTTAAATAAACCTTTTTACAAAAAAAGGTTTTAGCTTCAGCACAAGCACTGTAAAAAATAAAAAGGCAATTATCAAATCAAATCAAAGGAGCTTTAAGGTCTCGCTTGATTAATCAAGACAAAGACGCACGCATTTTTCAACTAGTTTCAACACTTTTGATTCAAACATTTCTTCATCATCAGTGTGTTTTCTGCGCTTCTTTGGAATTTTTATTATTTTTGCTTTTAGCGAAATATTTTTTTTGTTCACAAAATCTGCACAGCAACAAATATACTTGAACCAGATCAATAAATTCTTCATTACCCACATCAACAGACACATGAAGCATCTCATCAAAAAACTTCTATAGCACGCGGAGTCAGACATAATTCGATAACATCTCGGTGTCTGGTGGTGGTGGTGGTGATTTGATGGCGTGTTTCTTCAATGTGTACACTCAAGTTCTCATCGACAGAGTCATAGTTATTGACTGCAATTACGCGTGGATCGTCAATGACTTATTTTTACGATGAGCTGACAAGGAAAAAGCAACAGCAGAAAACGTGCATGCCCCAAAAAATATTTAATTAATAAACAAATTTTTGCAGTAGCACTTTCGCCACGTGATAATAATAATGTAACACGTACTTTGATTTGATAATATAAAGATTTGAAAAAATGCTCACTGTCTCGTCGACATCTTTACGGTTCCTGCCAAACCTTTTTGCATTTATTTAAATAAACTAGGTACCAATTGTTTTTAATAAAATGAAGGTTAGCAGAGAAAAACGAGATGAAAGAGCAACGTTGGAAATTCTTTCTTTTTTTCCTTAGCCAGCCACTACCAGCACCACCAGCACTCCGACAAGTTTTTAGTTTTATGACCTCTGTACGTGCTCGTCTTGTTTAACTTTTTAATGATAATGTGCTGCTCATCGTTCGTTTCTACATGGTGGTGGTGGTATAAGATGGTAGCTTTTTTGCAAATGTCATCGTCTTGCAGAATAAAAGCCAAGGTAAGGTCGCATCAGTCAGTGGACCAAGCCATATCAACATTATCTTTGTCGTCAAGTGATATCATCTAATCCCGGCAGTAAAAATTTACATGATACTAAAAAATGATAACAATCATATTTCCATCATCAGCATTTCCCCAAAAAATATTTTGATTTGGAAATGTTTCACTTTGAGTGTGCGTGTCCTTCAATTTTTTGACCACTGACCATGATGGTAATGTACTGCCGTCGTTGTCTTCACCCTTCGTGGCCGGTCTTGTACAAAGCGCAGTTTATGCACAAAAGTAAATAAACAAATTGCTGCGATATGGTTCATTGGATATTAAAGCGCAATAGCAAGTTGTGTTTGCAGACACACAACCAACCTGAGAGCTGTTATTGGATTTCTATTCCTAAAAAATCTTTTCATTTTGTGCAGTACCTATCTATTATTATTTTTCATTTTTCAATAATAAATGAATTTATTTATGTTACCAAATAAAATTAAAAATAATAAAGTTATAATTTAGCAGCAGAGGCATCCTTTTTGCCAACTAGAAATTATATGACAATCATCATTTATAATTTAATTTTGTGCGTGCATATTAAAAAACGTCTCAACTTTTTGCCTTGCCAGCCATTTGCAAAAGGAACCACACACACGCACATGCATATATACACTATACACTGTAAAGGCCATGCGAGTTTGCTGTTTTCAAGGAAAATGAACAAGAGAAATGAAATACACAAGATTTTTCATGATTCATTCATGAATGATGACGAGGATGGGATGATTGGGATTGGGATGTCGTGAAATACTGATCATTCTTGCATTTCCGATGAAGGACAAAAGGTGCATTTTTCTCTTTCTTCTTATTCGACTACTACTCCTCTTCCAAATGTCACTTTAAGCATTTTACATTACTACACCAATAAAAAGTTACTTTACCACCAAAACTATGTTCCTTTTTGAAGTTACAGCGCAAAAGCGTTGTTTTTGCATTACATTGTTGTAACAATGCAGTGTAAAATAATGTATGCTGATGAGCATAATACTTAAAGCAAACAAAAACGTTATGCTCTTTTTATCATGTTCTCCTCAACAGCAGTAGCTCTATGAATGAGCCAACCTATCCGCAACATTAACATTGAATTCTCATCATAATCATATTATTATTATCATTATGATTATGTAATTCCTATAAAATGTGTAGGTAAAGTTGGTGAGGAGGAAGGATTGGTAACGGTAACGTAACGTGGCATTGTTAGCCATGGCCTGATTGAACGGTTACTTACTACTTGCGTTGCAGCAACATCCACAAAAAGTGGTGGTGGTGGCGATAATGACTGACTGGTGACAACTTATTTTTTAATATTCCTTGGTTCCTCAACCGCAACAATGACATCAAAATTATGTATGAGCAAATACACTAAAACAGTGGATATTTTCAAACTTTTTTTCTGCTTGTGTGATTTTTTTGTTAAAAAAATATGGCTATGCAACGACGAAGTGTACACATTTCGTGATGATTATTCTAAGAAACTCCACTAGTGCAGCTGCCGTTGTTACTGACAATTCTGATAAAGAATGACAGAAGAGAGCACACACACTGTTTTAAATTTATATTTTAATTGTTTGTTTGGGTAAAAAATCATCGTTACACATTTTTGTTGTTGCCATATTTTAAATTTATATTTTAATTGTTTGTTTGGGTAAAAAATCATCGTTACACATTTTTGTTAGTTGCCATAACCCCATAAGTCATTACTGCACATGCTCTCATGAAGTATTGTCATCCATTGAAACTTTATTACTTGCTAAAATTATTCATTGTTGATGCAAGAGGCAAAAGTTGTGTGTATAAAAATATTGCTTCCGCAATTAACTTTGCATGCTTGATGTTATCAATGTAGATCATGAAAAATCTTGGCTTCAAATTTTTCACTTTTGCAACAATTACCAGCAACAATTAAAAGGGCTGAAAAAATAGTAGACTGTGCTGCTGCCATTATCACCAGCAGGAAACGCTTTAAAAGCTTGCACTTTGAATTTTTGGGCTCTTCCAGGACAATTGCAATTTTTTTAGATTGGGCAAAAGGTTACACAGTGATAACTTGCCTTGTGGAGTTCTCTACCATCAAAATATTTTAAAGCATTTTAAGTGTTAGTCTTGTTCCATGTTCCTGTTCCCTTAGCTTTTTTGACGTTTGACAAATGAACAGGAAAACAAAATGGCTGCTGTGGAAGGTACAAGGTTAATTGGCTTAGGGACAATGTCAAATTTGCCATGCTCGTGAATAATCAGCCACTTGAATAAATATTCATTCACTCAAGTAAAAATTAAGATTGTACAAATTGACGATGAATGAGGATATTTAATTTATTTTTTGTGCAAACACTTTTACACTAAAACCATTCAGTTATTATAATTAAGATGCTTTTTAGGTATACTCAAATCACCCTGACTTGTACACTAACCAATTAATCAATTCATGAAAAATCTTCAAATGAAAAAAGCCAAACATGAGCTACCGATAAAAAATTACACGTATGTTTTTCTAAAAAAAAACTCACCTGTACACTTTCCGGATCATGCTTGCCATTTTAAGTACGGTTTCGGTTTTAATAATAGAAACATTATTTTGAGAAAAAAATTTCTCGGTAGTCTGCACTCAACTTTACAAAATATGATTGACACTTTAAAACTCTAAAAAAATATGTAAAAACAAAAGTTGCTTTTGCTAAACTTTTCAGGTTCCTTGTTCTTATCTTTAGGCACAGTAATTTATCATTCAAAAACGTCTGCAGTAGTGTTAATGCTTATGTTGCTGCTGCGCGGTATAAAATAATGCACACGATTGAGCAAGTACATATTCCTCTTTGCAACACCAGCGTGCAACTGCCGATATTATTTTACCGTTTATTGTTGCTGTTGGAGTGTTGTTCGCATTCGCACTCTGAAGAAGAATGAAGACACCACACCATCATCAGTGGGCTATCTCTAGTTGTGCCAACAACTACTTGTTCTTGTTGGTCGTTGTTGTGAGTGGCCAGTTTTCTCAAGTTTACCACTTACCAGCCAGCATGTCTGTCCCATCTGTGAAGCTCCACTTGATACACTGTTCACTTTTTTTATCAATGACCAATTAGTAGCAATAATAATAATCCAATATGACGAGGTCAATATATTATTACCAAGATTTGTCACTGTCGAGTGTGAGTCATACCATGTGCCAAACTATTATGTATGATGATTTGTTTTTGAAATAAGGAATGTGTTTTTAAATCTGCTATTCACTGGCACCAAAAAAATGCAATAATTACTAATAATAATGATAAGATTACCCCTACTACTTCTTCTATGTATAGTATTCCCTAAATAAATTTACTTTTATGCAGTAATCCACGTTGCTTCTTCTGATATCGTGTTGCGACTTGCCACAGCGAGAGGAGATTGATCAGCTTCATTCAGCTTTTAGCTCTTTTCATTTGACTAAATTTTTCTTTTTGCTGGTTGGCACGCGTTCTTCTTCTCCTTCTTGGTTTATAATATGCAAAAATGTAGGATTTAAGTAGCAAAGTTATCTCATCATCATCATCATCCCTGCTATTTTGTGAAGAGAAGCCAACTAATCAAGCGTAGTAAAAATGTAAAGCCTGTTTTGCTCGCTTGGATTGCATGCTGCAAGTTTTAAGTATTACAGTAAGTATTCTAACTAATGACGTACTTAAATCCAACCAGAGTGGTTGCAACAGTAATGACTGTATCTATTTTCTGACTTGTTACCTGAACAACAAAAAAGCATGCTTGCCATAAAATCATAAAATGAAGAGCAGGCAGCAGCAGGAGCATCTCTTGGAAAAAACGCTGATTGCATTTGCTCGCATCCATCTGTTTCACATTTTAAAGCCAGTTTTTTTAATCTGACTGAGGGAACTAAATCTCTTTCTTTCTTTTTTAGTATTTGCTCTGGTTTTCCACCAGTTTTACGCATGATTTGCTTACGGGAATTCACAAAGAAGAAGATAAGCTAGTACTACACACAGTTCACATGATGAGACGCGGAGAAGATTGACAGTCATAAAAACCCTGAAAAAAAGAAGCAATATAATGACGACATCAAAATATGGTCTGATAAGAGCGTACACAAAAAACATTTTTGTGGAATTCTTTTAATTTCAGTTTTCGGCTGTGCATGACACATCACCACGAAAAAAGGCAGGATTTTGGCATTTTATTGATTTTCTCAATTTTCAGTGATTATAGTTTTCTTAAAATTCAAATGTGGACTTTAAAACAGCAGCTTAAATCAAATGCAAATTTAAAATATCACGCCTGTATCTTGCAACATGGCAACAACACTTACAGCACAATAAACGTCAAACTATAAATATAATATATTATTTAGCTGTTTTGCTAGTTCTTCTAGCTCACAATTTATTCACATCACACCACGTAGTCCCTCCACAGCACTGTGAGCAGGGACTTTAGCCAGCGAGTATTTCGTTGAAGGAATAAACCAACATCATAAAATTTTCCACTTGTGGTAAACTCTAAATTAAAGGTGTATCCTGTGATGATCATGCATGATGATGATGATAAGCTATTTGCAAGTGCATAGATAGTAGAATTCTAGTACAAAAGTATAGTGTATCTATATACAAAAGAGTATCTAGCTAGAATCTAGCTAGTAGTCAGTCAACATAATTGTTGTTGTAAGCATAGGGTTTTCAAGCAAATAAACCAGATTGGGTATGTACTTGATTGATAAGCATCTTTTGATATTTTCTACATGCCAGCGCTGCAAAAAAACAACCATGTTGTGCTTACACAAAATGGTCCACCGGTCATGACGATTCCCATCACCAACATTAACGTCATTATCATTGAGAGCTCACTTGGAAATAGAAAGATGCTTAATGGATGATGATGATGATGATGAGTAGATATTTCGCAGCAGCATCCAGATTTACTGAAGAGATCCTTTTAGCACTACTCTGATTCAAAGAACTGTTATTGTTGTTTTCTTAGTAAAATTGTGGCCTGGCCTTCCTTTCCGTTCTTGCTGCCGTCATTATGTCTGCTGCTGATTTTGCTAGCTGTTGGTTACCTAGCTCTAATTAATAATAATAATAAGCGTAGTTACTCATGATGTAATGAAGGTGTTTTCTGAAAGCTACTGGCTCAGTACTCAGTACTACTTAATGTTTACTACACACATTATCAATAAATATGCCAAAAATATTTACGCATGCGATTTGGAACTGCGCAGGTTTGAAGGTGGAAAAAGTGATGCTGATCTGGTTAATTTTTTTTCTTGACGACATTCGTTCGTGAAAGTGAAATCACATCTATTATTAATATGATGACATTGCAAAGAAGAGTTCTAGTAAAAGTAGGTAGACACAACAAACAAACAAGCAAAATAAACTTTTTAAGCAACGTCCATTTTTCATGGAAAAACATTTTGTTGTATTATCAAGTTTTACATTTTCAGGAAATAAGAATTGGCAGCAGTAATTGGTAACACAATTCATATAAATGAGCCAGAATATTATGCATTAGTATTACTACTAGTTATAAAGCTATATTATGTAAGTTACAATAATCCTTAATTAGAAAAAAACAAAACGCTTGTATTAACAGCAACTATACGGTAAGTATAATTTTCAACATATTCTACTAATCTCCCCCAAATTAATTAATGGCTTAACATTTTCATTACTACAAATAACAATGGAATAAAATTTTGAAAGATTCCATTTCTAAATTTAACAACTAATTACATGTATGTACGTTGTCCTTGTCCTGTTGATGATGGCTGGAAAGGCTCAGAATACGGCAACAGCAAGGATCCTGAAACAAACATGGTATTTTTCAATTCCATGAAAGATTATCGTTTTTATGTATCCACCCACGCATGTCGTTCGAAAATCATTTAATGAGTTTTACTTACACTTTTGGAATCTATTAAGTCGTTTTCGCAGGATTAATTAGTGAGCCCGGGGAATTCTGCTCGGACCAGCCCGACGACCACGACGACGTGCACCTCGAGTAGCAGTAAATGTAGACCTAGGTGGGGAAACAACTACCGGTGGACTTGGCACCTGCTGGAATGGACTTCTATTTGGAGCTTGCATTTCCTGTTGGACCCCAGTAGCAGCAGCAGCAGCGGCTCCAATCGCTGGAGATTGCGGATCCGGAACGTCGGGAAAGAGTAAATTGAGAGGACGTCTGGAATAAAATAAATAAATCCATTAAGGCTTACATTTTTTAAATAAAATAAAGTTGAAATGCAACAAGTTTTGGAAACAATGGCATTTTGACTTACGATGGAAATAGTGCTGAAGGCGAAACAGCGCTCCAGTTAACGTATCTGTTTGCAGGGGTATTTGGAAAAAACTCCGGTTGCCCCACTTGACCACTCTGATTACGAGGCCATTGTTGTTGGTAGTTGTTTTGTTGAAAAGGTACTGGTGGAGGAGGGGCTTGAGTTCCAACGTGAATTTGACCCGAAAAAAATTCAATATTGACGGGTGCGGATCCATAAAAGTTAAAATTTACTGGATATTGGGTTCGTCCTTCTACAACTACGTCACTGCCATTGTTGTTGCTGGTGCTACTGCTCCCAGTCAAGAATTGACTGGGACTTCCCAAAGCAGTGTTAAAGACAGAGGACGACAAAGACGAATCGTCAATGATTCCGGCATGTCCAAAGTATTCTTCAACCAGCCTCTCTCTCTCGTGCGTCATTTTATTTGCAAGCTTGATATTTCGAAAATAATTACCTAGTTTCTTGAACAGGCCTACACTTTATTTTACGTTTTTCTCTCACTGAACTATTTTTTTATTTATTGCTCCAGCCACTATGGAATTTTCTATAGAAAGCTAAACTCTTTTACAGTTTAGAAACTTAGTCGATTGATCAACTTCAAATTAATTTTTCATCCCAAATGAGTAAAAATGAGTTCACCTTTGAAGTATTTTTTACTTTTCTTCTGGAATAGTTGGATTTCTGCTTGTATACAACAACTAATACTAGATGCTTGGGTTTTTCATGTCCTTAGATATTACATTTAATGCAAATCAACAGAACCGATGCACCATGATTCATGATGGATGGATGAATTTTCTTTACGTTTTTGTAAAGTATAAATGGTATGATCAATGTAGAAGGGACAACAGAAAATCTTTTTTCTAAAAAAAATGAAATTCAATAAGAGATAAAAATGATAAAGACGAATGAATGTTCGCATTTGTTCGTCACTTTGCATAAAATTCTTTATCTATTCATCTCGGGATTTAATAGAGATAAGCTGATAAAAGAAGAAGGAGGCAAAATCCTAGAGAAGCCAGATCGCTTCTGCTCGAGCATTCTTGTGAGATAACGATTGTGCATGCAATATACATGCACTATGTACCACTTCTTATCTTAGCCCAATGAAAACGAACTTACAATTTCATGAGCGTTGCTGGATCTGAACTAGTAAATACGATGCATAATAAAGATTGAATGCAGTAAATCAAACATTATTGGTGTCGTTTTTTAATAAAATATTTGCAATAACAAGCTGCATACAAAATTTTCAAAATGTTATGTTTGAAGCTTTTGCCTAAGATTTATGTAGGTACATGTTAAATGTATATTATGTTTGGGTAGGTATGTTTATTTGGTTAATTTACTTAAAGCTAAGCACCTCTCAAAATATAAAATGCAAAAAACAAGAGCTATATTATGATATCATTAACTTATCAACTATTTCCTTCTGAGGAATACCCAACAGGTGAAAAACAGCAAGGAACCTGTAAAAAAATTGTAAAAATGCATTAATGACCCTCTATAATATATCATATTAAATTTCTGCAAGGTTTGCATTAAAGTAGCTGTATAGCCTAAGGTTGCTTACTTGCTAAAAGAGCGCCCGGGTACAGAATGGCAATGGCCGTTCTGTAATTTGTAGAAGCTGCCAGAGGATCCACAACAATGGGCAGGTTTCCTCCGACATTGGTGATGACAAAAAGCGCAACCCCAACTGCAGTGGATCGGTAGTTGACAGGAACTAGTTCCACTAGAATAGCGTACATGACGCCAAACCACATCTCGGAAGTAGTGTAGCCGATAAGAAGAGACAAAAATGCATACGGTGGATCCAAGTACAAAAGTCCAAGAGTAAATGGAGCAGATATCAGCTATAAAAATTAATGTTGGATAATTACAACCTTTAAATTTAGGAATTTAAGACCGCAGAGCACTTTTGTTGTTTTATCTGAAATTTACCTGACTTCCAGCCAATACCAAAGCTCTAGCAGAGATTCCCAAACGATTGACCAATCTGTCTGAAATGTAGCCACCGGCAACTGAGCCAAGAGCTCCTCCCCCAATTGAGATTCCTGTGAGCCACCATCCAGCGTCATATTCGGGGTAGTAGGTTTGAAAGTACAGGGCAGAGTTGTAAGCCCAGCAAAATCCAGCTAATATTATATGGGGTAAAGTGAAACTGTCAAACTTTGGCACTACAAATGTCTGTTACTAAAGGAAAGCGCAATTTATCTACTCAAATGTACCAGAATGACGAATGCAGGCAGCTAATCCCAAAACCAAAATTTCTGGTCGCTTGAGCAAGGCCAAGAGGACATTTTCACTTTTAATCTTTTTTGAATTTACTGTGGCGAATGCATGAGTGCTATCGTCCGACACGGTGTCACTGCTTCTGGTGGCGAGAGAACTGGTAGATTCACTGATGCGCTTGTCGGTACCCTCCTCAGTTTGTAAAGTTGGTGGAGAAAAGGACTTTTTATTCATATTTCTTGGCTCTCTCACAGTCAAGAGAAACAGGACTCCGATAATCATTCCAGGAATGCCACTGATCAGGAATGATGTACGCCATCTCTGTTTAATTAAATCAAGCATTATTTCATTACTTTGCTTAATAAAACTGTTTTTTTTGTAAAAAAAGTAAATGGACGAGCCACTATGTATTTATTTATATAAACCTCATCAAAGACAGTTGTATCCGTAATATACGTTCCAACGGCAAAAGAGGCTCCAAATGCAATGTAAATGCCCCAGTTGAAGACACCCATGGCGAGTGCCCGTTTGTCTTGCGGAAAAACATCGCCAATCATTGCGGCTGCCAGAGGAGCTACCGCTGCCTCCCTGCGTAATTTCAAACAATTTCAAAGCTTAATTCAATTTTCATAAAATTACAAAATATTTTTCAAAATGAAAGTATGTAATTCCTTGTTCCTACCCTGCAGCAAGTGCCATCCGAAAGAGAACCAGGTGCCAATACTTGGTTGCAAAAGCGGTTCCACTGATGGCCAAGCTAAAAGCTAGTGTTGCGATGCCGAGCAAGTGAATACGGTTGAATTTATCTGCAATGATGCCCCACATGATTCCAGCAACCGTAAAGCAGAGAATGAAAGCGGGCCCTGCGAGGATTTGATATTCCGTTCCAAGTCCATTGTAGTTCCATTCGCATGCCTGGATTTCAGTGCCATTTCCGTTGTCAACGCGAGCAATTTCACAGCTATAGAATTGCCCAAAAACAGAAGCATGAAAACACTTTAAAACAATAATAAATACAGTTTTGAACTTTAATCGTTTTTCCATAAACTTACTCTGATTCAATGTTAAATTCCTTGCAATGCGTTGCATTAGAATTGACCACGTCGGGAAAGGACAAACAGCTTTTATCCCCGTACCCAATATCCTGAGCTACATCTCGACTCACCACTCCAATAAGAAAATGTCCCAGCTCACCAATCACATAAATCCCCGTTAACAGAGGAAGCATCAATCTAGAACTGTTGAGTTCCTCCATTGCAGTCGTCGTTACAACTTGACCACACGTGAAATAGTACTATCAACTTGTTATATTAACGCAAACACCCCAATGCAATTAATTACCACATTTCTTGTAAAAAAAATATCCTTCATATAAACGTGTTGCTTCCCATGAACTCAATTCACTTTAGTCCACACACTTTTTTTCCTTTTTCTTAGAAAATGTTTTTCATAACCACTCGTTTTTTTCTTCCAAAATAATGATAAACTGTAAATGGCCTTTTGTACACTGCAATGGTGATTTTACTATGACGATAAATGCAACTGTCCCTTTTTCTTATTACTGCATGCAGCTAGGATTTTTATCCATTCGTCCTTTCCGTGATCCTCCTGGAGCCTGAGTGTTGGCTTGATCCAGGTGAAGTCTCTGTCTTAAATTGAAACAAAATCATAAAGAAGCCAAAATAATGGAACGGTTCCTGCCAATGCATTCATCATCATCATCATTGCAAAAATGGAGAGGAGAGTGAGAAGAGCCCGATTGTATTGTAATCATCTTTCAATATCCCTCTTGTTGTTGTCAGTGTTCCACTCCACAACAGCAACAACAGAGAGATCACTACCATGATTATTGAGGTGCCATTCAATTGAATAACGTGTCTGTTAAGCTATTATGCATTTAATATTGGTGGTATGTTCTTGTCACTGCTTCAATAACACCATCACCAACTACTATTGGCGACGACGCCGCCGCCGAACGCCACATTAGTTCTTTATATATTAAGTGTTCTTATTCCTGCATTTTCCTCTCCTGCCTGGCCTGCCACTATTATCAACATTTATCAGTCTTGGTTCTACGTATTGCTGCTGCTCCTCTAGCAAATCTTGTCGATTTTTTTTGTTTATCGTGTTACATTGTCAGCTACCGAGTAGTAGTTTACTTTGGCACATTATTTTATTCTTTTCAAAAAAAGTTTTGCTGCGACTGCTATGCTCTTAAATACCATTTCCAATGTGGGTAGGTAAGTAAAGCAAGCGATTTATGCTGTAAAAATGGGTTAAAAGAGACAGAGACAAAGCGAGAGAAAAAAAGAAACAAGAAAACTTGTGCTATTCCATTCACCACAAGCACCATTTAGTCGCTCCACTCCATATTTTATTAAATACAGACACAATGCTGTTAATAGTATTTAATATTTATCATCATCATCAAATTAATAAATGATAGAAATAATAATACGGGATTACTGGTGATGATCATGATGATGGCTCATTATAATGCAGCAAGGGACCATGTGCACTACTGACCAGCAAAACAACGCGCGTTCGTTCTCTTTGTCAACTTTGTTGTTGTACGCACATGTCCATGCACACGATTGACGATAAAATGTTATAAAACAAGAAAGAAAAGTAGGCAATTGCCTAGTAGTAGCCACCGCATGTGCAGTGGCTACAAATACAAACTATACTACAAAAATTACAATAATAATAAGTGGTACTGCATTTAGCAGTGCATTA
>JAANSP010000982.1:0-17373 GCA_036850745.1 Homidia socia
TCCGACTTTCTCTGAGTCATTTTTTGCACTTGTACCTTTTAAATTCCCTTTCTGTTTTGATATCATTAATGATTTCTGTGCAGTAACTTTGCTATTTACCTATGCGGGTCAATGAAACCTACTATATGCTATACCCAAAATGGTAGTATGTAATTTATAAGTGCCGCTTCACTTAATCATATTTATAAAAGTAGTAGGATAGTACTTCCAAGATCTACCCACATTATCCTGATTTTAACAATGGGCACAAAACTAACGTTGGACAAAGCAAAAAAATGAAGTTTCACAAAGTTATTGTGAAATTCACAATGTGAATCCAATTTCACTTGTGCTTTTGTTCAACAGAAAAAGGTTAAAGTTGGGGGTTTTCGTATGCTATTGCCTATATTTATATTAATATTAGAAAACTATGAGGGCACAATGTCAGTGCTGCTTTGTGAACAGGTAAACAAGCACTTCAACAAAAGTTTTTGTGTGGGATTTTGTGGGAAAGGAAATGCACATAAGCACATTCTGTCATTAGCAGAAGCACTTAAGGAAGAAAACTACTATAAATTACGAGTGGGAAGTGTAGTGCAAAGTTGAAACCATGTCAGTAGTCAGTAGGAACATGTCATCTTTCATTGACAACTTTTTATAAAATAAATCTAAAAGAAATTTTGGGCAAATGGTGAAATGGAAACTGATAGAACATAAAACAATAAAATTCTATTTAGTGAGTGGGAGGAAAATGCAATTTTAAATAGCAATGGAAACTATGGTGTAATTTGTTTAGGAACAATTCAAGGAAATGCAACCTTCAAATATTTATTTACTCTTTGTTTTTTCTTTCCAGATTGTAAACTTTGAGTGGGCCCGTGGAGGGATGAGCTTGGTGACCGAAAAAATGAGCAAAGGAGTAACCGTGAGCCGCCTTCTAATTCAAAAGGCTGTCAAAACAGATTCTGGAACTTATCAATGCGCACCGCAAAACGCTCACCCAGCGCATGTTAAAATTGTTGTTTTGGAACAAGGTATGCATATTTAAATATGCCCATATACATGCATAAATATGCAATAAACACGTTTTGCAGAAATGTTTTAAGCTATTTCGTTCTCAATACTACTTAAGGTTAAGGTACAAAGTGTACACGTTTTTGTTTTCAACGCACTTATTTTCAAGAAATCAACATTTGCGTTTTCACTTATTTTTTCTCTTTATGCCCCAGTTATCTTCTAAATAAAATAATATGTATGTTTCTAGCGTTTTCACGACCTCCCTGGCAAACATTTTGCTTTCTTGCAGAGCTCGTAATTCAAACTAACAGGAAATATGTTAACATTGAAATATCATAACAGCAATAAACGTAAAAAATACAAAGCATTATTCTTATTTCATTAATAAATTCATGAGGGCTTTTCACCACGCACAGCTCGCGACTCCAAAAATGCGGAATTCTTTCACCACGGATATTTCCAAAATACAAACATGTATTTATGGAGTCATTGTTATGATGATGATGTTTTGCTAGTGTTTTATAATGAATTGAAACGTTATTTTACAAACACCTTTTTGTCAACATATCTCATTTTCTTTTCCAGCAAAAATAAATCACGCAAAAATTTATTGTTCTATTTTACGATTTTATTATTCAGCACATGGCGTACATCTCTTTTGTCTATTGCTTTCACTCCTAAGCTATATTTGAGTTGCTGGGATTTATTTATTTTTAAAAGTAAATCTATACAGCAAAAATATTAAATGTTCAGTTGTTAAAATTTATAGCTTTCAAAACAAAATGCTAAAGGTTTTATCATGCCTTTTGAGTGTCGGCAACAGAGGGTATCAACCGATATGATTTTGCAATTGCAAATTCTTCACTATGAATCTCTATGCTGAATGGTTCGCTCGTCACGATTCTTTTAAATTCAAATGATTCATGCTTTCTCTTCATCACTTATATGTAAATGAGGGAAGATACATGTAACAAAAACTCGTGCACTTGGGCTTGAACAAAATTTTATTTATGACATGTGGACTAACAACATTACGCAAAGCAAGGACAAAATATTGTCACCCAAAACGAAGAAGAAACATCAAATGAACTCGCTAGTAAAAATATTTTCAATAGTGAATTTTTTAGACGTATTTTATATCTTTCCTGTTTTTCAACTTTTTGTCTGCTTCCTCTTCCTGGGTTTCATTTTACCCCTTTTAACTTCTATTTTCTGTTAAAACATGCTGTTATACATTATAGATTCACATCATTGCCCTAGTACAAGAGCAGTAATGTTTTCACATAGTCAAGCAGTTGATTAAAGATTCCAAAAAGTACTCAGCCAGCAATGACCTTACTTAAAATGCAGCACACGCTGAAAAACATACACAAGAAGTACAAATAAATAACTAGGGATTTACATTACAGCATCATTGGAAAAAAGAAACTAGTAGAGAGAGATATTTTTTGCCATTTCTTGTCTTCTTTTTCTTGATAGCTACTTATTTTTCTACTGCCACCATCATAACTGTTGCTGCTTGAACTAGTCTTGTGCAAAAGTTTTGCTACAGCAATATTGTTTGAATCCCATTTCTAAAATGAAAGCTACAAAAACTCACGACCTATACCTATGCTTACGAATCTTTTTCCACTTTTGTCCCAATTTCCTGCGAAGGCAAAACCTGCAGAGCTTTATTAGCTTATGTTGAAGAGTGTACTTTCAAACAAGTGCTACGAATAAAATTACGGGATTATGTTGAGGGGGACACAAGGTTATTGTTCTACAAGAATACATTTTTCAATATTGAAAATAAATGCTAGTGATTGGCTCTTCCTGTTTCTCTGATTTTCCATTAATCTAAGGTTCCATTATACATTTCTGTCACATTTTTCATTCAATAGTCAATGTGTATCAAGAGAGTTCTAGCATTTATGCAAAAAAATCGTGAAAATGTCGTATATTTCAAAAAAAGGAACGGGAACGAAAACAGTCTAAAAACGAAAAACGCGACAAACCAAGCATTAGCTTATTCATTGTATCTCCATAAAAAATCTAAAATCTTTTTTATTTTCTGTTTCAGGGGAAAAACAAGCGGCAATGCAGTCTGGATCCCAATTCACACAATGTCGACCCACATATTTCCTGCCTATTCTCTTGATGATTATCTGTCATGTTAACAACTTTTTGTCTCAAAAGATGTAATAACCACCATACAGCTATTTGATATCACTAGCTGTTTTACTAGTGGTAATGAGTTCACTGGAGCCTATGATGACAACAAAAGATAAAAATCATCAACTTGTTAGCAATGCAATTAATTCTTCAGCGTCATCATCTCAAACGCAGTATTTATATAATCGTTGCAGTAAAAGCAAATAAAAACTATTTTGCCATCATTATTTCACTGTCAATTACAGCAAATCGTAATGATTGTTTAGTTTAAGATAAAGTAGGCATACATTTTTTAAAGGAAATCTAAGCAAAAAAGAGCAGTGGTACATCACGTGATAACAGTCCAAAATCAACTTGTTAGCAATGCAATTATTTCTTCAGCGTCATCATCTCAAACGCAGTCTTTATACAATCGTTGCAGTAAAAGCAAATAAAAATTATTTTGCCATCATTATTTCACTGTCAACTACAGCAAATCGTAATGATTGTTTAGTTTCAGATAAAGTAGGCATACATTTTTTAAAGGAAATCCAAGCAAAAAAGAGCAGTGGTACATCACGTGATAACAGTCCAACCAACTGGTTTCCTTTTTGTAATCACCATCCACATACATTTCTGACGATTCACCTTTGTGTATATAAAAAAGTTTCCTGTTTACTACCTTGCTGGATAAAAATAATGAAAACGTAGTGTATTTTATTTGATACTTAGGTTTCTACTGATTTTGTAAAATGACATGCTTTTCTCAAGGATAAATCTCATATCTACCTATTTAAGATTTGATGAACAAGAGACGAAATGAAAGATAAAAAGGAAATGAAACTTGAAAAGAAGTTTGAAGATGAAAGACGTTCTGTAGACAGGTACAAATTGTGTTGCCATGACGATGATGGTGGTGAGAATGAATGTGAGTTAAAGTTGACGGAGATGAAATGAGTATAAATAATTGTACAAAATATAATGTTATTTTTATATTTCCCTTGTCAATTAATGTAGGTATATATATTGTATAAAAAAAAATTCTTCAAAACCCATATACAAAAATATCAGTCTGATGTCTATGTAAATGTTTAAGCAAAACACACATTTCTAAAATCTGTCCACTGAAATACATCAACTTGTAAAAAAGAATCTTTTATTAGTAGTATCTAATAACATTACATTATTTTAATTGTAGTTCATATTGTGAAAAAGTTAAGGTATACGTTATATGTATAACTTTAGAAACATGTTATCAATAAACGAATTCATTATTAGTATTATTATTATTCGGTAAAAATTTCATGGTTTTGTTTCCTGTGCTACTTTTTTCATTCTCGATTAATACTTTACAATTTCCTCCTGGTTAGCATTATTGTTTCGCACAAGAGCAGTAGGATACAGTGGTTGTGTAGCTCCGTCCATTTCAGTGGCGAGATAATTGTCTTCCAGAAGCATGTGGTTTGCTCCCCCAATTTCCGCTCCACACTCGTTACATTTTCCCACCTCGGTCGCCCCACCACATTCCGTTATGACGTAGACATGACCATTGACACATTTAAACCAGCGACCAGAGCCAGCACCAAAAGCAGCGACAATTTCCTCTCGTTCCCGCTCAGTTACGTTGACCGTACAGTTCATAGCTCCATCAATTTCCTGTGAAAAAATGAGCAATTAAGTTTAATAGAAAAAAACAATTACCTATTTGCATAATTTCGTATAATTAGGAAACATCGTATTTAAGCATTAAGAATGTCATTGTACACGCTTACCTTTATTTGATGACGGAAAAATGTTCGAATGGTCTGGTCGTAAGGTTTATTTTTCCTGAGCAACTTTTCCAGAGCGCGAAGCATATACGACGCATTACCGGTGCTTAGTAGCCGAGAAACGCCCGGGTGCGTTGTAATGTCCATCCTGGTGAAAAGTGCCGTTAAATCCTCCATCCGCTTTCCCTCAATCTCCAGCTCGGTAATTTCGTTGTAATGCATAGGCCAAACTCGTTCTGCAGCCATGTCGATAATGTACTGCTCCCAGTAGCCGTAAAACCTCTTGAAATCGTCAGGTCTTAACTTTGGGTAAAACTCGGTCAAGATTTTTGATGCATTAATCCACTCTGCACAAATCCACTGCAAAAACTTTGCCTTTTCAATGGAAACCTGTATTTTGAAAGCAGAATAGCACAAGATAATTAAACCTGACCAAATAATTATTTATTAATACGAATAAATTAATACGCATTTAAGAAATGTGAGAGAAAAAAGCGTTGAAAATTACCGATTGCAGTTTAACTTCTTTGCCCTCATCCTCGGTAGGTTCAAAAAGCTTTGGTTTGGCATAAATGGGACGCACAACCTCTTGCAAAATGTATTCCACATACTCATTAAAATAAGGCTGTCCATCGTTGGCATTCACATGAGCATTAACCTTTTCCACTACTTCATTGAGAATCCCTTCAATTTCTTCCCTTTTCCCAAAAATCTTTACGCGCACAGACTGGACCAATTCCTGATTCTTGCTGAAGAAAGCAGAGTAGCGCCGAATCCAATTGAGCCTTCCATTGCAGACGGGGCATCTTATCGGCAGGATTTCATCTGGCTCTGTGCTTATCCAGTGATCAAAGTCGCTGCTCTCCACACAATGTCCGCAGTCTGGTAAGTATATGAACCTGTTGTCCGTGCTCAGCGTAGTGTTTCCAGAGAACGTACCCTCGAGTAATTTGTCTGGAGTGCAAACCACACAGAGTGGGGGACATGGCTCCCCACAAGAATCCACAACATGAGTGTCCGCATTCCAGCAGTTTTGGACAAGGCTCTACGCAGCCTTGCCGGTCGCAAACTTCAAAGCATTTTCTGGTACATTTTAAGTGTTCGCATTCATATGGACAAGGTTGCTGAAAAATAAAATACAGTGATAAAAATTAGTATAAAAGCTACAGGAATCATAGCACTTTTAAAAAGCATAAAATTGGATCATTCTCGTTACCTCGCATTCACGGACGCATGGCACACCACATTCCAATTCACATTGACCATGCTCACAAGAATTGAAACAGGGATGGTGACACGGTGGACAAATCATTCTACACGGTTCAAGGCAACTGTTGGAGAAAATTAGAGAAAAACAAGCCATCAATAATGAAAATTTTGTTCATGAAATGTTTTTTTAACTGTTGATTTGAAACAATAAATGAACGTTACTTGTGCCCACAAATTAGAACACGGCCACATGGCTCCTGGCATCGCATATGGAATCTCCCCTGAAAACAGTCCCTGCAGTTCCCTACGCATTGATGACCGCATTCATTTTCCAATTCAAATTTGTAAGTACAAGGCTCGTTGCAAATCTCTGCTAGTTCATTTTTGGTAATGGTGTCAGCCTCATAACAGTAGACGAGAAACTTGTGTCCACAGTCAGGAGTTTGCTGAGGAGGAACTTTGACTTTGCACAATTTTTCCCTTCTAACTTGACATGGAACCCATGCGGAGTGACCTCTTGGGCAATTTTCAGCACGTTTTTCGACCAGAAACTGAAAAATAGAGGAAAATTAAAAAATAAAATTTGAAATATCAGAAAATAATTGTTGCATTAAAAGTTTAAGTGGTAATTTTAATCACCTGGCATGCGCCACAATCTTCTCCACACAATTTTGGGCACAAGTGCATGCAGAATGGCATCATTTTTAAGCATTTTTCCTTGCAAAAATACTCTTCCTGATCCGGATCTGGTTCATTGCATTTCATCCTAATACCGTGATCACATTGAAGACGAAACTCAAAGTCTTCAGTGCAGGGATTGCATGGTAGATAGCAGGGATGGGCCTGCCCTCGATCATCGCATCTGTGCAGTCCTCGCGCACAAAACTTGTCACAGGGTTCCATGCATTGGAATTCATCATGGCTGGGGTTCTCTGCAACATGGCATAATTTTCCACAGAGATGGCCGCATGGTAGTTTAACCTCGCAACGCTGATAACATTGTAAATCTACAAGTCTCGTTTTTTCATCACATGTGAGAATCATCTCGTGTCCACAAGCAAATGTCTTTACAACTGGAACCGGGCAAGGGCCCTCTGGAATATTTTCCCAGCACTCGAAAGAATAGCCATGTCCACATTCCCGCACTTTAACCAGGATTTGCCTGCATTTGATCTGGCTGAGGTCTGCCGAACAAGCTACGCGAACATAGTGGCCGCAATTCAATCTACTCTTCATCTCAATCTGACATCTCTCAATTTGATCTCGCTACAAAATTAAAAAGATACGTTTTACAATTCATACCGTAAATAAGTTATTGCCTATTTTTTTGAAAAATGCTTCGTGATTTTCTTTACCTGCCAGCAGAAAGTTTGAATCTCTGTATTCGGAGAGTGCACACAGGACATTTGAACGGTAATGACATAATAGCAGGGACCACATTTTTTCGTACAATCTTCTTTACATGTATGCCCATTAGGACACTTGCGTCGGCAGACCCGGTCACAATTATACTCTTCGGACGGAAAAGGTCCTTCGCACGATAGATACCCTTCACACGATAGAGACCCTTCGCACGATAGAGACCCTTCGGATGAATGACTCTTTTCACTCTGTAGTTCTTCATTTGGTTGATTTGCCAATTTTTCTTGTTCCATTTCAAGTGAATTCTAAAATACAAAAATGAGAAAGAAAAACGGGCTACAGCTTACTGAAGTAGGGCGGTTATGTAGGAAAAAGTTGCCATAGATAAAATATAAAAAAACGGAAAGAACTTTTTTTCCTGAAAATCAACTTACCTTCCTTAAACTGGTGGTTGCAGCGATAAGACTTGCTAGACGTGAATCTTTGAAAACTGCAATGTTATTTTTCGTCGACATTTTGATACTCGTCTGAATTTACCATTTCCACAAAACTTGTGCAGTGTGCAGTGATCGCTGACTGCTTTTGGAGTCCATGAAACTTTATAAATGAATGAGACCAAAAAAGATTTGAAGACGGTTTTATATGGCTGAAAACCGGAAGTGCTTGTTCTGAATGGTCAAGTTATAACTGAGTGCAAATTATCTTTTATAACTTGTTTTATACAATGAAATTATCTAGAATTCTTTGATCTCCACGAATATATATTTCGAAAGGGAAAAAATTCAAAGCGACAGAATTACGAGATATATTTTCTCTTTGTTCTCTTGCTCAAATAGAAACTGAACAAGCAACAAATACAGTGCACAGTATTGTAACCAAAATTACGAAAAATAATACTAATATGCAAAAATAAATTATTAATAGAGACAAATGAAATTATTTGAAATCATTTCACTTTTAAGTATAAATTGCTAATTAATTATGACTACTAACTTCCTTTTAAAACAAAATCATTATTTAGACTTGAAATAAAACCATTATCCCATTGTCAACTCGATAACCATTAATTTGACTGCTAGCACTCACCTCACGTTCTGCTGTTAGTTAGTCGGTTCTCATTCGCGAGTCCAACCGTTTTTTTCATTCGTTTTCTTTTTTTCTGATGAAAACATTTATTTTATCCAGAGACGAGGAAAATTTGTATGCTTATTTAAATAATTTGAGCTTTTAATTAAAAATGAACTTTAGCGACTAAGTACTTTTCAATTACCAACACAGCTAATTTCACAGAGTGAACACAAAAGCAATGATTTCAATTTTCGTATGAAACCATTGCTTACAAAGGTTTCAAATTAATTACGTATCATAATCTGGTTACAATATGTATTAGAGCCAATATAATTCTAATATATTTTATTATTGAATTTATGCGTTGTTACCATTACCTTATTGTATAGGTAATCAATGGCCTGCGAATTTCAGATTCAGATAATTTACGTGTCTATAAGTTATAAAAAATATATTAACTTTTAATTTTCAAATGCATAGGTAATTAAACTGTGGCAACAAAATGACCGTAAATTACTATACATGTGCTGATGAGTATTTTCGTGAAAATCCAAATTTCCTTTACGACAGTCGATTACTGATCCTTATATGTAGGATTTTGAAACTTATCAGCCTTTGACAATTATTGTTCGAAATTTTCAGGATTTCAAATTGTTCAAATGCCAACATTTAGCAAAGGGCATGTTACATTATATATTATAATATGCATAGGTATGTAAATAGTTGGTCAATGTCAATGTATCTGGTGAATTTTTATTGCGTTGTTATTGAATTGTTATTGACGAACAATTTGATGGTATGCCATTTTCTTTTTATTAATCCTGTTGTTTCAAAGAATAAATTGTATAAAGCTTTATTAATGTATTTTCTCAGCTTGCCCCGTTACAGCATTTTGGTATCAATTTTACAACAATTTATTGTCGGTGGTACTCAACATCGTAATATTGCTAGTTTTTTAAAATGATATTTTCATTTCCCTATTAATTGAATTATGAAATTCTGAAAAAAAACATTCAACAGGAGAAATAATATGGGCGAAATAAAACGCTTAACAAATTGTTGGTAAGGAATGAAGCAAAATGCACATGGTTCTGAAAGTTCTGATCTATTTCGTCTTTGTTCTGATGCGTGATGCTGCTCCTACTGCTGTTGTTTCTTTTACTCGTGTGATCATGATGATAAGCAATTTTATCCACCAACCAGCTACAAACTTTCATCTTATAGCAATCCCATAGGATTTCATTCTAGCGCAACAACAGCTGAAAAAGTGAGAAAAAAATTTCTTTGCTCACGTTGTTACTATACAGAGAACAGAAAAACAGCCCACAGAAACAGAGATACTCTCTTATATATTGGCTGACCAAAAGGAACATTTACTCCCATCATATTATTTTACACATAGAAAGTCATATAGATGGGTATAATAATAATATGTTGTCTGACATACATTTCTGATAACACACAAAATAAATATCATAAATGAAACAACATTAAATTGTTAATATTTGTTCATTTCATCATAAACGCCAGTTTAGCAGTAACTGAATAAATATTTAGTGCTTATCGTGGTCACCACCATGTTTGTGGTGATAAGCGAAATTACTACATTTCTTGACTACTCGTAATGTATTTTTTGCTGGGATGTTGACATTTAAAGTATTTCCTTGTTAATTTTCTCCTTCTTTTCTGCTGAATTGCTGAGATTGTGTGGAATGATATTATCGTTTTCGTTAGACGAGCAGGTGTCGAGGTCGAAGTGATAAAAAGCTTTGTGAAGACCGTGTGAAATTAACTGGATTATTTTTGTAAAACTTAATCCTTTCTAAAAAAATAACCATCATGGGACCTATGACAAACAACAGGAGTAGTAGTGGTGCTGGAGGCTCTTCTTCCGGGGGAGGAGGAAATAAGCATAAACAACAGTCTAGTATTCTTCTCAAAGTAATTTTGTTGGGGGATGGAGGTGTAGGCAAGTCATGTTTAATGAACAGGTTCATTCAGAACCGTTTTGATAGTACTCTATTTCACACAATCGGAGTTGAGTTTTTGAACAAGGAGGTGACATACCAGGACCAAGGATACACGATACAGGTGTGTGGGCTGATAATTATTTGCTAGTTATTAAATTAATTTGATTGGCGCGAGGTTTAAAAATATTTTTTCTGTATTTTACAGATCTGGGACACTGCTGGTCAAGAGCGCTTCAAATCCCTTCGAACCCCTTTTTACCGTGGCAGTGACATTTGCTTCCTCACATTCAGCGTGGATGACCCAACTTCATTTACAATACACGATACAGGTGTGTGGTCTGAAAATCTTTTGCAAACTTTTAAATTAATTTGATTGGCGCGAGGTTACAAATAATATTCTTCTGTATTTTTTACAGATCTGGGACACTGCTGGTCAAGAGCGCTTCAAATCCCTTCGAACCCCTTTTTACCGTGGCAGTGACATTTGCTTTCTCACATTCAGCGTGGATGACCCAACTTCATTTACCAACTTGAACACTTGGCAACAAGAGTTTCTATATTACGCGGACGTATCAAAATCTGATGAATTTCCATTTATTGTACTAGGAAACAAGGTTGACATGGACGAAAGTCAGCGCAAAGTGTCTTACGAGCAGGTGAAAACCTATATATTACGCGGACGTATCTAAATCTGATGAATTTCCATTTATTGTGCTAGGAAACAAGGTTGACATGGACGAAAGTCAGCGCAAAGTGTCTTACGAGCAGGTGAAAACCTGGTGTGACGCTCATAAAATGCCTTACTTTGAAACCAGTGCAAAAGACGGAACAAACGTCGAGGAGGCTGTTGTCAAGGGGATTGAGCTGTGGAAAGAAAATGACTTGAGATTTGATGGAAAAGGTGGTCCTGGGATTGGAGGTGGAAATTATGGTGCTGAACGGGGTGGCAGGAGTACTATTACCGTTAGTTCAAATAATAATCCTCGAGGGGAAGAGCAGAAAACTAGTTGTTGCTTTTGAGGATGATATTCACTTTTGACATGGAGGAGCGCTTGTTGAACTGAATGGATAAGAATCTATCACTCCATAAAATACACTCCAATTTATTTTATAGTTTCTAGCTGACTTAAAAAAATAATTTACTTAATTCCTTTTTTCTTGAAAGCCAAGCTTATAATTTTTTCAGATCTTATTACTTTGATGTGCGTTGGTATGGCGCACAAAAGTATAGAACGCGAGAGATAAATCTCCAATTTTATATCGCTTTTTCTATTTTAAAGTCAAGTAGGAGATAAGAGAGGTGGCAAAAATATGTGATAAACGTAAAAAAATGTTAATTTAAGTATCAATTATTATTATAAAATGTTAAAAAAGAAAGAAAAAAAATAATTTTATTTAACGACTATGCAAAGCAAACAGACGAAAAACCTATACTTGTAACAATAAGTAAAAATAGAAGAGAAAATATGTTTTCAAAAAATGCAAACTTTTTTCTGGCGCTATATTTAAATATACAAAAATAGTAAAAGAATACGTTACAAAAATAAATGATAAATGTTTTGATATGCGATTTTTACAATGACGCAATAAAAGAAGACGAAAAAATGATTGCATTAAAACAGAATTTTTTTAGTCTGCATCAATTTTTTTTAAAAAATTTATGAAATCAATAAATGCATTTTGAGTGAGTGAAAGAGGGCATCAAAATTTTATGAAATTTTTTTTCAAATAAAAATTCCCGCTTTTTTAGCATATTAACATTTTGAAAGGCTATTTATTTATCGTTATTTTTTTCTAAATCTAAAATTCTACACAAGATGAGATACAGGCGTATATTTTATAGAATAATTTAATAATAATATTTATTATTATTTTAACAATTTAAATCTTTATATAATTTACATAGCACACTCTCCAGAATGGTTTCAAATCATCGTTACATCTTTTATTTGTCTACACAATAAACACCTCAAGAAACTGACTGCTCATTATTTCATTCCTGCTCCATTTATTTAGAGTAAAATCGTTATATTTAATTTTATCTTCTCCTTCCTCCAAATAATTTCCTCCTGTTTACTAACAACAGGTCAGCATATTTATTATAAATTCAACTTTTTTGATATTTTGTAGTTTTTTTCTTCCAATTAGTTAACTAGTCAAAAACAAAAATTACAACAGAAAAAACATTTTTTTGTGATTTTTTAACATTTTTTTTCTTTTTCCATTAGCTCCTTCATTTTTGTTTTTGTTGTTGTAAATACCTACAACTAAATAACGACAGTTTCATAATAATAATGAGAGAGTTTACATTGGTAATAATTATTAATTGTTTTGTTTATTAAAATTGTAATAGGTATTTTTTTCATTCATTTTTCTCTTTATGTATTGCTTTGATTTCCAATCAACAGACACTGGCCACTACAAAGTATACAGAGTAGTATAAGTTTTTAAAGTTAAAGCTTTAATAAGAAGAATCAGTTTGAAGAGGCGTTTTGACCATCAAAAATAACTCAATCAATTTAATGGTTTTGCGTTGCGTGGGTGGATAGATAAATAGTACATAGACATGCGCTGCGCTAATGGATAATTTACGTTGACATTTTTTTTTACCAGGGTAACGACTTTAGCGGGTATACTGTTACAATTACAAAAAACTTGGAAAATGGAATGGAATAGTGTATCATCTACCTATCTACCATGTAAGTTCATTGACGATGATGTTGACGGATGAAAGAAATTATTTCTGCAAAACTTTTCTGAGAAGAGTTTTCTCATTCGAAAAGCATTTTTTATCGGATGAAGAAGAAAGCACATTATTAATTTTGTTGATACTGTTAAATTGGTTAGCCTGTTATTACCTAATTTATTAAAGAAATGTCAGTATTGTTAAAGCAGCTATTATAGATTATCTACCATACTAAATTTTGCCAACATCGCTTCTTCATTTCTTTTTAGATATCTTCCACTACAATTCGCTACAGGTAAAGAAGCTTTTTGAACTATTAGAATATTAGATGAAGATCAAGACTAGCTATTATTTTATTTGAAAATTGCGGATAATAACAATTGTAGTAATAGTTTTTAAGGTTAACAACAATTTTTTGTAAATTCTGATTAGCTACATAAATACTTTATTTTGTCAATTGAATTTTAGTATCAATTTTTTAGTTCGCCAGGTTTTTATTTCTTCGTAGGATAAATATAGGTTATCTGATTTGTTTACGACAACACATGCTATTTTTTAGTGTGTGGTAGTTTAGTAAAAGTGGGAGAGGACGCTGTTTCGCTTTCTCTTTTTTATCTTCATCGACACAAGAACATGCTAATATTGCTAATGTTCTTTCACAGTTTGTAGTAGTGTGTGTAATCGTAGGTAGGTTTGTAGGTGGTTCATCATCAAAGTGTTTTTGAATGAAATACAACGAAAATGGTTTGTCTCTGGAATTTGTAACGCAGCATACAGGCCTAATATGAATGGAAGATTCGAAAGAATTTTCTTCATTTTTCAATTTCAACTACTACTTTCTGTTAATAATACTCTAAATGAACAACGAGTTTTTTAAATATGTATTTTTCAAACTGGTTAAAAATCTTCTTGATAAGGTATTATTATTATTAGCACATTTTTGGGCAGCTTGATATAATAAACGAACAAGGCAGGGAGCCTCACAAGTCAAGTCGACAAATAGGTACATAACTGTAAGGAATGTTGAGGAATCACACAAACTGTTAACTAGCCAAACAAAACTAGATCAATCACGGTTACAAGAGAACATTGCAAAAATTTTAAAAACTATTTTAGGGAATTGAAACAATGATTTTCCATTTATCTGAATCAGCTCTTCTCATTCTTGTCTTTTGTTTACAAATAAACAATGCGATAATAATAAATACGAATAAATAAATAAAGTACAATACATAAATAGATTTATAGCTAAATCAAATCCTATATAGATAATAAATTATAAATATATACTGTTGTTTAAAAATAATGATGTGTCTATACTGGAATGCGTAAAGCTTCTCTTTTAACGTTTTCTTTGGCGTAAACATGTTTTGAACAAAAATTGAAAGTGATAAAGAAGGACAAAATAATACATAACGCCCTACAAGGATTTGGTGTAAATAATACATCTTTTTGTTTGGCAAAATAAATAGTGGAATCTCAACCACGTTAAATAACGGCGGTATACAATACGGTAGTACTAAACTAAATTTAAATGCTTTGAATGACTGGTCAGACTGGTGAATGGCTGACAAGGTATGACTTGACTGCTGATTTTATAAAAGCGTATCTTATTACATTACTGATGATTGAAAAGGAAAATGACCTGAACAATGATTTAAACTATAAATAGCGACTGCTGCTCCTAGTTACAAATGAAATATTTTCACAGGAATAAATTAATCATCATCCCAGCAATTTGTAACCATCAATGTAGTGTCGAGGCGTTGAAGTTGAGTTAATGAAGTAGGCAACAATATTACGAGGGTCAAACGCTTCATCAAATGAAGGAGCCGAAGAAAAGTAGGTATTTCGAAATTCCGATATTCGTTTACGTAATCAGGTGCTGCTCAATTCCTTGAGGTCGCACAGGAAACCGTCGGGCACGAGGATGTGAGTGGAACCTGGATTGAAAGTTAAAGTTGAATTAAATTAAGAATTTTTTTCATGTAAATATATGTGGAAAATAAATTAAGCAGAGGGCCCTATTATTGTAAACTTACCGACAATAACTTCCCAATTTTTCAGTGCATTGGTCACTTCATAGGCCGTCCGCATCTCGGAAAATGTTAATCCTCCTACAATGAAAACAATCAACCTTGGAACATTTTTAATATTCTGCTGGCCTTTTTCCCTATGCCACTGTCCATAGCGTGCACTAGTCGCCGGTCCTCGATAAGTTGAGCTAGCCGCTCGACCTGCCCAATACGGGAAATGCTTCTGATCCAACTTTTCCTCAATGCAATCCTCGAATCAAGTCTTTGACCACTGGTGTCCACCGAGACATTTGGTAGGTTTGCTCTGTAATTCTTTCCTTTCTCGGCACCGTGTACACCTTTTTCTTGCCTTGGCCATCTACAACCACGTTCAAACCGAGATGTGCCAAGTTTGTAATGATGCACCTCAACTCGGCATCAATGTTTGCGTGCTGGATCAATTTATTCAGATTCTCTTCGGAGATGCCATTTTTTGAAAGCACGTACAACAGAATGATTCGAAGCTTCTCGTAGCTGGAGATCCCTGCCGAGTTGTTGTCTAGCAGAATGGGCACAATATTCCTCATGTGATCCTTGATTTTCTCTCCCTCGGCATTTGTCCCCATGGCCAAGTCCTGCTCCACACGACAAAGCATGTCTACTCGATTCTGATATGCTTTCATGCAATCCTCTGCCAAGTGAAGATGAGTCGAGTATTTGCTCAGCTCCTTTTGATACTGTGGCATCTTTTTGATCATTTGACCAAGATCCTTCATGCTGCTCTTATCGCTGGGCATGCGCTTGGAGTCGATAAACTTTTTCAGGTTCTTTGTCACGTTTTGCGAAACTACGGCAATATGCTGGTGACGCATTTCCACCCACAGCTCGTCATTTTCGTCGAGAAGCACCTCCTTCTCGGGTCCACCGCTTTGCGCCTCGTATTTGTAAACGTCATTTTCAACGTTTAGCAGATCGTATGCCATTGCTTGGAACGTAAGTTCGTGAAGCAGAGGGGAGACGCAATCAAAGCCACGGTCAAGAATCAACAGTTGACTCCTAGCCTTTTCGGGACCTTCGCCCATTGTTGGCTCATCGGCTTTGTAGGCAGTCCAGTTTCTGCTGGACCAACTGGGCGAGTTCCACGTTTCTGTCAAAGTCCGCTCTGGAAAGCAACGTTACCAAAATTAGAGTTCAAACTTTTTATTTGAAAATTTATATTTTTACACCAAAATACCGAGAGGAAAAGTATTTTTATACCGATATCTGACGGCTGGATACTCTCCCAATGTTGCACACAGCGTGGCAATCTGCTCAGCCATTCGTTCCATATTTGCACTTCGGGCTGAAGACAGTTGCGGATTGTAATAGAGTTGGAATGACTCGGGACAATCCAATGAAAATACCTGTAAAAAATTATCATTTAAAATCGTGTTTGACCTTTCAACGTTTTCATTTTCATTTTCCACAACTTTATCAAACGTTGACAATATTTTTGGCTTACTTGGCTTTCATACGGTAGGAATGCAATATTGATCTCTTTTAAAGTTTTTATTCTTTTGCCACAAGGCGATTTGCACAATTCATTGAACAATTCCTCGGGGCAAACTGTAATTTATTCAAGTTATGTAAGTTAAGTAATTATTAATATGTCTGCCCATGGAAAGTATACTAAATGAATTCTAATTAAATTCATCATGGCAACCATTTACAAACCTTCAGTGAAAAAGACATGAACTGCTCGGTACATTGCCCTATTCATATTATCGAAATCTGCCATGAGCGAGTTGACACTCTTTTGGGATGGTGTTATCAAGTAAATTGCATCCAGAGTCGGAAGAGGCTCACGCTTTTTCCCAATATCCTCAACAATCACGATCCCTTCCGCGGCCACCTCATGCATTTTACAGCAGGCAGATACCATCCTCATTGCCAAACTGTCGACGATAAGCACCCTCCATTCCACGGCACCGGGTTTCTGCTTTTTCATTGAAGCTCCAGTTCCCCGGATAACTTCATTCATAATTTCTATCAAAAATAAAAACGCATTGTATTATCATCATAGTAATTTATTTTGCATTCATTTTGGTCGTATGCAATTATTTTCCTCCTTTCAAATCATCTTATCTGAGCAAAAACCAATGCTGAAAAGTTTTTTATTTTTTAAC
>JAANSP010000983.1:0-17372 GCA_036850745.1 Homidia socia
GATAAAATAAAGCATTTTGAAAAGAAAAATCCATGCGCACTTGTAGTGAGAAGAATATTTCTATGGAAAAGTGTTTAGACTCCGATTGCATCAGAGAGCAGTTAGCTTCCTGGTTGAGGTGTCAATGTTTGGATAAAATAAAGCATTTTGAAAAGAAAAATCCATGCGCACTTGTAGTAAGTGTCATTATTAACTCTAATAATTGTAGCGGAAGCATTTGTCATAGTGAAGAATCTTCCGTAATAAAATAAGAAAATTAGTTTATAACCAGATAATATCTGCGTGGTAATTTTTACGAATTAATTAAATTTTTTTTGGTCACTGTCTTCATTACTTCTTTATATAATTAGTTAAGTAGCGGTAAACGTAAAAACTTAATATTACGCATAGATCAAGAAACGTAAACGAACTTGAAATCATTTTTAGAAAAATTTTAAAAAATGCATAGGCAGGTAAGGTTAGTTTCTTGGAAATAATTTTCTTCAAGTTAAAATCTGATATTGTTACTTAAATAGTTATACGAAAACGAGAGTGGGTAAAACCATGAGAATCCACCCTCGGAAGCGACCGCGACCCGTACATATCGCACAAAAACTAATAGCTGTTAATGTTGTATAAGAAATGACAATGAAAATATTTTCTATCTAAAATATGTGTTTTAACTCCCTATATCTCTAGCGTGAAGTGAGCCCTGGAGCAGAGATTCAATTCCAGAGAAGATTGTGTCCTAATATGTCTGTATGCCAAATATGAAGTCAATTTGATAAACAGAACGGAAGTCTACATACTATTTAACTAACTAACAGAAAATCGGAAGATAATCGCCTTAAGCCTTTCAGCTGAAAGCTTCGCTTGGCCCGCTTCCTAGGGTAATATATTTCATCTTTTTTATAGTAACTACCTTAGAATTTAATGCAAATAGTTATTTATGCATAAAAGGATTGAAAAAATTGCTGCTTTTTAATGAATAAACAATCAGATATATTTAATTTATATACATGGAAAAATATTCAACCACACGAAGTGGTTTCCGTGTTAGGTATTTTTTTGTTCATAAATATGAATGTATACTATAATACTTAGATATAAAAAAGACGTAAAACCAATGAAGTATTTACTATTTAACTTGAAATGGGCGTTCGTTCTGGCTTATATATCTCCTTGCTAGTGCAACCTCTAAACAAACCCCTAAATGTTGTTGAGGATGGGAGCTTCAAATTTTTTAAACATCAATCTTTTTAAAAACTTGCTTCGTTTTTATCATTTACTCATAAAGCAATATACTAGTTGTCGCAAGTGGACGCGTTAGAAGTTTTTGATCTATTGCTTCAACATAAATTTGGGGCCACCACTGGTATCATCCAACCATTTCCTTTGCTCTTCTCTAGTTGAAACAGTTTGTCCAATTAAAATTTAAAACAATTCTGTATCAAAAACTTCATCAGCTAAACATTATCATGACCTTTCGCTGCTTTGCATTGTGTAAGTTGCTGATGTGGATATAGTTATACCTTGCAAAAAGAGAATTTCTGCTTCTCTCTGCCTTTTTCGCAAGGTATATACAACAGCTTAGCTCTCAGCACTGCACTGCTAGCATGCAGGACAAGTAATCTACGGAAATGCTTAAGTACGGACCACTAATGTACGGACCACTAATGTACGGACCACTAATGTACGGACCACTAATGTACGGACCACTAATGTACGGACCACTAATGTACGGACCACTAATGTACGGAGCACTAAAGTACGGAACTACTAAACTCTGACTCCGGCTTGTGATTGATTATGATGAGCGTAAAGGAGACCTAAGATTATATTGTAGTAATTTTTCTCATATGAAATGTACACCATAATCCAAATGATGCTACTTGTGATATTCCAGTTGATTATTTATAAATATTAGAATGCGATATTTAAATATGAAATATCAAAAGGCGTGCTCAAATATTTATTTAAAAAACCTAATGACATAAAATAATCATTCAAAATTTTAATCGATCTCTTGTGCTGAATGTTTTACTGGTCTGCTGAGAATCTCTATTGTACACTATTCATTAGAAAGTAAACTATATTTTGTTTCCTATATAGTTTCACTGATCAGCCAAAATGGGAAAAATCATTTAGCGTGATAAAAAATATAATTGCTTATAATTCAGTAATATTAATTTGATTAAATAATATCGGATGAGTCATTTGAAATGACTTTATTTTATTACAGGATCCATTTAGAATCGATTAACTCTCAACGCAAAATCCTTGTTGTCCCAAGTGGCCCCATACTTTTAGAACTTAAAATTGTACAAAGTTTGTTCAATAAATACTGGAACTCGTGTGGAAGCCTGAATTGTTATGGTAAGATGAAGGTAACGTTTTTTATAGGCCTTATGGAAAAAAAGATTGAAATATCATAGATGATGTCAGATAAATTTATTAGTTACAAGTTTGTTTACTTTTTGAATGAAAATTATGCACGGAAAAGGTCCGCAAAAACTGACAATTCATGCTTGCAGCTACGACAAGTAATCTGCGATGTACAAAGTCATAATTAGGAAATGCTGTGCTGTCGTTTCTACCGTTGAAAGTAAAGATAATAATTCTTCAGTTCGCTTTCTAATTGTAAGTACTACAATCGAAGTTGCATTTAAGAAAGCATTGATATTTTTACAAATACTTTGATACATATAAAAATGCAAATACTGCATATTGCACCACCTATGAAATTTCTTTAATATACTTATAAGTACATACAACAAGGCACGAAAAAAATAATTTTGGTAATGCATACTCCAATATATCTTGGATATACTTATGTAAAAATAAAAATGCTCGGACTTTTTTGAAAGGAAATTTTTGAAAAATGCCTTTTATTTTCTGCTATAACCTGTATATTTCTTTAAAAAATCTACTAATAATACTTACACTAAATGCAAAATGTATGCAAAATATCTTTTAAGGTAAAAGCTGTGAGTCATTTCGGAAAATATTTTATACTGAATTTGAAACATGGAAAAAACATGCGAATTTGTCAAATTATTGGTTGGCTTTCTGTAATCGATTGTCTTTAATGAACCATAGTTATCACAAAAAAGTAAAATATCGTTCTTAAAATATTAAGGTGCAACCATTTTTTTACCAGATAATGTAGTGAGAAGAGAAATTTTCTTCAATGTGTCTTATAACTAACGTGTTAGTAATTGCTTTAGGAATCAATAAATGTGAGAACGCGAAAAAGAAAAGTAGCAGTTATGTCATTTTTAAATAAAACCAAATTTTTATTTGCATTCGTGTCGTATAAACAATTTAATTGAAGTTCACCCATAGAGTTGATTGAATATGGGAAACCAATACTGTATAAACAATTCAATAAAATCAACACTAAATGCATTATAAGTTTAATTAGATTGGACATTTTATTAGCTAAGCTACTAAGTTAATGTAGGTTAAATACCGGTTTGTTTAAAAAAATTACAGCATGTTTTCATTGGAAGAAAATCTTTTTTATTAATATTTACAGATATATCTTATTTTACTAAACTAACGAAAACACTTGTCTGCTGCGAAATTTCCTGATTTCATTTCACAAGATCCAATTGAATTAATTAATTGTTTCTTTTATCTCAGCAACGAGCTTCTTAGCGTAATCCACGAAATTCAACGGCTGGATATCGATGATGGAAAATCGTCGTTTTGTTTCATGCTGAAAATCATAAATGTAATACATTAGCTTAAAACTTAAGTAATAAATGGTTATATTTTGAGATTGAGTAGTAAACCAATCATACTTCTACTTACATTATATGTTTCATTTTTAGCAAAAAACTTTACAATGAAACTTTGAAAAACTGTTTTTTTAATAACTTGGTCACAGCACTCTTGATCGTTTTGAATCAGTTGATCAAGGTCCTCAGCGTTAGTATTAAGTATAATTTCTAAGTGCTTCTGGAAGCATGTGGTCCAAATAGATTCAGAAAAATCACCAAAACATGTCTGTAAATAATAAACGAAGCATAAAATTTAAAGCTCAAGGATTGCAAAATTGCTTCCTTATTTTGAAGTGTCTTTCTTTTCCCTTACGTTTATAATCATGCGCCACTTAAAACCTGGATTTTCCTTGTCACACTTTTCGCATCTGTACAAGCCATTTCCCATGTCCACCACCTTCTTATTGCACTTATCAGCAGTGCAGGCCTTATATAATGTATTTTCACGCTTCATGGACATAACTGTGACTTTGCTTCTAAAATAGAATCCAGTTTCGGAAGGATTGGGATTGGCAGCAGCAGCTTCATGTAATAGTTTCCATTCTGTATTGGTACCACCTAGAAACAGAATAGTAACCAGAACTGTTATTACTTATCATCAAAAGATCATTTTGAGCTTTCAATTGAATCTGATTACAACTCTTACCTGCTCCACTTCTCGGAGCACAGAGCGTTTTTACTTCCTGGGTAGCACCTAACTCGTCAAACCACTTCCGCAACTCTTTGCTTTCCGGGATATCTGGATTTTTTAGCATTAACGAAGAGTGTAACATAGTTATGTATTTACCATCATACTCTCCCAATTTAACCCCTTTGACTGCTACCACCGGGTTTGTATCATCTTCAAAGTTTTCAGCAGACTTTCCCCAAAGGGTCAGCCGGACTTCCGTTTGGGATCTGTCAACGAGGAAAATGTCTCGTTTTCCTATTTGCTCGCTTTGTCTTTTAGATGTTATCGTCTGTAACTCTCCACGTCGCTTGCACACTCCAATGACATCTGAAATCGGTAGTTTACATAGCTTTTTTATTGCTCTCAAAATACAATTGAAAAGTAGGCAAAGTAAGATTAACCTAATACAATATTGAACGCTGCCTTATTTGCTCACCTATTATTTTATTGATTTCAATATCTGCTATTGAGCTTATCTCTCTAAACATAAAAGAGTGCTGAGGAAGTTCCTGCGAGTCCTTCTCTAAGCACGGCAACAGTATCGTGTCGTTGGTAAAACTGATTTCGTAATCGTGTTTTAATGATGTCCACTGCTTATTTGCAGGTTTTGCACTGAATCGGAAAAATTTATAAACCTCATTGACCTAAACAGATGCGAAAAAAGAGCATTAGGCAATACACTTGAGAGTTTGAAGGCATCAACGAGACATTGTGTCATGAAAATACTTTGTCAAAATGCGAGCTTACCTTTATGAGATCATAAAACTGATCAACAGCATTGTTAAAACCAGTCATTCTGATTTCTCCGCTTTCGTCGAGGAGATCAATGTTGAAAAGTTTTCCATTTCCACGAGAATTGGACCAGGTTCTTATTGCGCCCTTATTGGTGACACGAGCTTTGATGCTAATCTTTGTATTATACGGATTTATATCCCGAATAGGTACTGTCGCACAATTAGAGATGCTTGTGTTTCCAAAAGACATGCTGTTCCGATTGGTAAGTGGTGAAGTTGATGCTGTTGGCGAGTTGTAGTTTGCATTAACTTTCTCTGCTGTACGAAATGTTGCTACTAGTTTTGGAGTAAACTCGTGTTGCACATTACCTATGTAACAGTATTCAAAAACTAGTTAGTAACTGGTTAGTTGTAAGTGAAAAAAATGTTAGCATAAACATTCAATGCAAACATCCTCTTACGTTGTGAAGATGAGGCAGCTGCCGCAATAAAAGCATCGTTTGTAGTTTGTGAACGTACAGCCGAATTTCCACTTGGTTCGTCTAATTGAACAGGATTTCCAAGACGATTTCCAACTTCAGCTCCTTTCTTAATCATAGTTAAGTCAAGAAGAATAATAACTGGCCTGAATACAAAAACAACGTGAATAAACATTATTATGCAATTAAATGTTAATTTTTAAACGTGCTGAGCGATGATCGGATATACTGATATTTGATAACTTGATTAATTTAAAAAAATGCATTACTTTTCTCCAACTGCATTGAAAAAGAGTTTTTCAACTTTTATGACGGTATATTTTTCCAATTCCCCTTCGGAAAATTTTTCAGTAAGCTTGGTTCCGAGTATAGCTGATGTAAGTGAGGTTGTTCCGTCGGAAATATGTAGTCTGAGTCGAGATGAACCTTCCTTGTTGGTAATCTTTTTGGATCCCAGTACCTGCAGTACGGGTTTACCAGCATTTCCGCCTTGCATTATGATCTGTCCACATCAAAATATCAAAATTAAAAAATTTAGTTTTGACCTTAATCAGAAAACAACAGAGCTGCGACAAATGGAGCAGAATTGGCACGAAATGAGCAGGTTCTTTTGAATAATCTATTTTGCATTACCTTTAAGGCACCTGATGAGAGTTTGATATCCATTTTAAATTTTGAAGTGGTTAATTTAAACTACTCTTGTTAAAAGTTTGGCATGTACACCAGAAGCTTATTAATATAATAAAAAATATTTAATTAAACTGAACTGTCTTTATGTTATTTAAATGCAGCTTATTATAAGCACATGTTTTAAAACAATTAGAAATTTTAGCTGGGTAGTACCGGTGAAGATTTTTTCATCGCACCATAACGTGATACTTGGTTGTTTATTTTGAGGACAAAAGATTAAGGCGAATTTAGACCTTGCAATTCTAATTGCCTCAACAATTTCAGTAAAATAAAATATTTGTCTGAATTCTGAAAGATCAATCTGAATTAGATTTCCATTAATATCTGGAAGTAGGCTGTTAAACTCGCTTATGTAAGTAAATAAGGGAATTAAAATTTTATTATGAAATTACGGAGAGGGATATGAAGAAACGGCAGTTATATTTTCAGTTTGCGGTTATAATGCATTTACAAATCATAAATTTTTGATGCTGTTGTACCTACCGCTGAAAATTGATACCAATCAATTAAGTATTTATGTTTACTAAAATGCGCTAATTATTGCTACTTAACTCTTCCTTTAATATTATTTCATTAGTGATTTTTTAATTACTGTAATGGAGATGACATTTCTCCACTATCTACACACAATGAATTGAGTTTAATAAACGACACTGAAAATTTGACTTAAAAGGCCCTTATGCCGTTAGTTGCAGCCGCCTTGTAAACAAACTCAAAAGGTAAACAAAATTCGGAACTATAAATTCACCTTATCAATAACGATGCACACAGCGCGTACAAATTTGTACCAGCTGAGAAATATCATGCTTGCTGCATGCATCTATTTCAACACGCAGTAGCTTTCCGTTGCTGCTTGTCTCTGCGGCAGACATGCACTTTAGATTTTAAGTACACATATAATATTTTGTTTTCACTCCATTTTCGTTACAGTACACAGTATGCGTTACAACAACTCGTTACATGGTCAAATATTTGGTGTTTTTGAATTTTTTTAATGTCAGAAATAATAGACCCCCCAATCTCAGTTTAGATGAGTAAGTTTTGCCGTGGATAATTTCGGATTGGTAGTTGAATAAAAGTCAGTACCTTTAATTGAAAAAATGTTAACGTGCTTGATAGCATGTAAAATATCTGAGCGTTCACTAAATCATCTATGCGAATTGAAACTCTAGGTTGTGTTTGCATTTTGATTGACACTGTTAGAATATCAAATAAAATTAGCCATATTTAAAAACAGCTAACGTCAAAAGATGTTCAATTTCAATAAAAAGATGATTAATTTTAGTATTTTCAGACAAACAATTCCAACGTGATTCAGAAAATCATAACAACAGAAAACAATATTTCTAACGGGTAATCAACGGAGTGTGCAATGATACCGGCTAAAAACTCATCATTAGCTGAAATGGTTAAAAACAGTCGCGACAACGCATTAGAGCTAGTAAAGCTGGAATGTAAGTTTATTTTAATTAATAAATCAACGTATTTACACAAGATTTTTCGCTGGTATTGCGTTTCTTAACCTATTTGAATAGATTTTAATACTTGCTTCTTCTTCTTTCAAGGTAATGCTAACGATGACCAGAGTGAAGCTCGCCCTTCCGCTAATGCAACTGCTCAGTCACAGCTTATGGAGGTACATAATCTAGAAATGCAGTTTTCATCGTCACCATTAGCAACACGAGAGCTGTTTGTTGATGAGAATGATATTACCCCGATGCACTCCAAAAAACACCAACAGCATGCAGATGTAGTTGGTGACACATCGTCTACTGAAAAACCTTCCACGGAAGCACGCCCTATTGCCGCGGTGCTACCAGTGAAAGCAGAAGCAATCAAAGCCAAATGTGGTGTTGAATTGGTCAATTCAAATGAGGTCATTGAAGTCGGACGCTTCGAAGTCGATTCCCGTTCTCAGGAGGCTTCTGCCAATATGGAGATTCCAGAATCCCCTATAGAAGACTTCTGCCATTTTCATGCCCTTGCATCAACAGCAGCAGCACTATTTCAAAGTCCACGCTTTATTCCACCAGCGGTATTGTGGTATTCGTGCGTTATGTTTGATTCCAAAATTTTAATTGAATTGACAGTGCACGAAGAACAAAATAGACAGTTGTTTACCACCGCAGCAATGGGTAGGATGATGGCAGAGAATTTGAAAAAAGAGGGGCATAGTTGGCCTGGTGTTGAACAAATGAACTGGAGGAAACCATTTATTGTTGTATGTTAAAATTCAATTAAATTTTTATTTAAAAAACAATTTTTCAGAAATCTTGCTAGTATGAAATTACACGGTATGCTCAAAGTGCTAAAACGAAGTTTTTTCATTTGTAGTTGGACATTATAACTGGAAATCTAGACAGGACTTCTGAGCCACCTGGATCTTGTCCATTTCTTCGTGTTCAGGAAAAAGAAGCGGCGGGATCGCCAGCCCGTCTCTGGAACTTGGTTATTGGAAGGGATTGCGAAAATCTCGCACTTGAAATGATTCGTCTTTATAATTCAAACGTGAAGACAACTGTTATTGTTTGGGGGGCTCAGAAACATATCTATCCAAAATCGTGGGCGGAGGACGTTGAAGGAGAACTACTTTTAATCCCCACAAACAAGGAAGATGATGTTCTGTCCGTATTAATTTTTCATCATGAAAATCTTACATTGGAGAGGGGGAAACTCATTCACCGTCCATTTCCTGACAGCGAGCTTTGGCACTTACTAGATCCAGAGTTGGGTTATCGCACACTCATGCAAATGGATATTAGAGGACACCCAGGTCACCCAACTCATTTTACTTTGCACACAATGAAACTGTACCCATCGTCACATGGACTCCCCGCACAAGTTCACCCACGCCCACTTGTTCCAATACCGGAAGATGGAGGCCGTGTTTTTGATGATGATGAATCTAGTGTAGAGTTTTCCAGCGAGGATGAAAGACCATTTTATGAAGACATGGAAGAAGAAATGTGGCATGATTTTGTCAGCATTTCTAGGGCTGATTCCAGAGCTGCTTCAAAATCTCCAGAGAAAAGAGCTCACAGCGACCTGGTGGAATGCCCTGAAAGGTTGTCACAGAAACCAAAAATTGATTCTTCTGGTACCATGGGGAGCAAAAACCCAGTGAAAGGGGAAGCTGATCTTGTTGTTGCTGCTGGGGTGGATAATTTACTAAGTAAGGGCAATAACGTGAATCGCGGTGCGCTGTTGGTTGATGAAATTCAGAACAGTGGACAACATGAAGTTCAATTGAATGAAACGAAGACACTAAAAATGCGACCCAGTGAAAAATTGCCATTGGTTACAGATTCTGAAAGAAAGATGATTTTAACGCAAGAGGTTCGGTTTGATGGGGACGAAGAATCACAGAATATTCCATTAGAACTGGTAAATGAAAATGACGATGACAAGGTGGCTACGACTTGCCCAACTACTCCTCCTAGAGATAGCCATCATACTTCACAACAGGCAAATGTAGATTCATTCGCGGAAAACTCATTATGGTACGACTTTTCTGGTGTTATTGACCAGCTGTAATAGTAGCGAATTAAATTAGTATTTATGTTATTAATCTCTTATAAAATGAACTCAGAGAGTTATTATCTCTTACCGAAATCAATCAAATTTCTATAACGATTTTTCAATTGCATAATATAAGTGTTTTAAAACCTTATAGTAGAGTTTACAAATAATCAATTGTAATTTATAATAAACTATTTATTTACTTATGTAAAAAAGTTCATTGAAAAAAATTTGAGGTTTTGTTTTGTAATCATGATTTTTTTGATATTTTATGATAATATGATATAATGATTTCTGTCACCGCTTTTTTAATAAAATTGTAATCGCGGGTAAAATATTCCCACAAAATACTTAGGAAGTTGCTTGGAAAAACCATTTATAACTAAAAAGTTTGATACTTCCAGAAACTACCTAATTACACAAACAATTTATTTCAATCCCATCACTCATGACGCATGAAAGTAAAGACTTGAGTATTTCAACAAAATACTTGTATTTATACAAAAATCATTGACAAAATTAGGCCAAATATTAAGTGGTCTGATATTTTCGGATAATACTTAATTACTCGAAAAATACCTTATTTATTCATTAAGAAAAGACTTTATCCAATAAAAAACACTTAAGTTCAAATAAAAACTCGTTACAAAAGGTAAGGTAGTGTTAAATGCTGGAGTATTTTCAGAAAATACATGTTCATGCCAAAAATGTTTTACTTTTTCCATTTAGTAAAGACTTTAGTATTTCTTAAAAATACTTGTATTATTTCGTTAATACTAATTGCACAGGCATTTTCAGGAAATACGTTAATATTTAAAAAAAATATTTCGCTTTCTTTTCCTATTTAGTAAAGACTGGTATTTCATGAAAATACTTACGTATATGTAAATCAAAGACCGTTTAAATTTTTCGTTAATACTTAATGCAAGGGCATTTCCAGAAACTACGTTAGTTACCTATACAAAAGTATTTTACTTTTTTTCTATTTAGTAAAGACTCTAGTATTTCACAAAAATACTTGTATCTAAATAAAAAATCGTTGCAAAAGGTTTGCTAATATTAAATCCTCAGGTATTTTGTGAAAATACAACCTTGACATACGATTGAAGTATTTCGCTTTCTTTTTCTAATTAGTGAAAACACTTTGGGATTTCATGAAAATACCTACCTATATGTAAATAAATCCTTCAAGATTTTCGTTAATGCTTAATGCACGGGTATATCCATAATATACTTTATTATACGACAAAAAATTACTTTCTTTTCTATTAAGTAAAGACTGTTGTATTTCACGAAAATACTTATGTCTAAATAAAAATCGTTGCAAATGGTTTGCTATATTAAATGCTCAGGTATTTCATGAGAATACCTATGTATTCATAAAAACATTTCAAATTTTTCGTTAGTATTAAATGTTCAGGTATTTTGTGAAAATACTTTGATACACGATAAAAGTATTTCGCTTTCTTTTTTTTAATTAGTGAAAACACATTGGTAATTCATGAAAATACGTAATGTAAAAAAATCGTTTAATGTTTTCGTTAATACTTAATACACGGGTATTTCCAGAAAATACTTTTTTATACGCAGAAATTACTACATTTTTTATTTCTATTAAGTAAAGAATGTGGTATTTCATGCAAATATATATGTCTTACTAAAAAAGCATTGTCAATGGTTTGTTAATGTTAAATGCTCTGGTATTTACATGAAAATACGATAAAATACGATAAAAGTATTTCACTTTCTTTTCTACTTTAATAATTTTTTTGGCATTTTTCGAAAATACTTGAGTACAAGTATGAAATGCTTGAAAACTGTGCCTTTCAGTAACAGTATTTAAATATCCTGAAAATACTTATGAACGTGTAAAATACTTTGACGTATGGTGACATTTAAAAGGTATAATCTTGCACATGCATGCAGAATATTAATTGTTAATGCTTTTAATTCAATGTCACTTTGAGGAGAAGTCATAAAAATAGGCATAAAATCCACAAGCGTTTTGATCAGTTCTGTCTACTGAAATAAGGGCAATTTATTTATATACGGAAAGCAAGCCGAACTGTTGGAGTTTTTTTTACTTGAAAATTGCTGAACCTTATCATATGTTACCGCTGATTACAAAATATGTTTAAGTAGATCACGCTTAAATATTGTGCTGTAATTAAACTTCAGTCCAAACATGCTCAACTGATATATATTTCTTAAGAGCTATTCCCATCGGCTTGCCTCCCATACGCATTGTACAACCANTGATATATATTTCTTAAGAGCTATTCCCATCGGCTTGCCTCCCATACGCATTGTACAACCATTTGCTATTAAGTATTTGCTCATTTAAATAGGTTTTTTACATGAAACTTTCTCCAAAGGCTTGAGAAAAATAGGGGTGGAAGCGGATTTTGGAGATGCATAGAAATGCAATCGAATAATATGCAAACTATTATTGATTTCGGTGACGTTCCTTTAGTTAATATGGAATTCGCGCTCACATTATTCTAAAAAATATAAAAGTACCAAAAGATTTGATAGACAGCTTGGACAATACTACGACAATCACAGCTATGATTGAGCTTTAAATGCCAACTATCAAAATTGTATGACCTAAACTTGAAACGAGTTATGACTTGCGTTTATAATGCTTAAAAACTGTACTTTCCCTTCAAAAATGGAAGCAGTTATTGAAACTAACTGTTAAATGAAATGGTTGCTTTTTATTTTCAATCTACTTTTACATGCGTGATAAGACATTTATATAAATTTGATTAATTTATACGTGATATCAGTAGTGCACATACAACAAAATAAAACAAACACACGGTTCATGGTAAAAATTAGAGTTCCAAATCGCACAAGTAACTATTTGAAAAAAACATGAAAATTTGATTGCCCGTTAGTTTGCATTTTGTAGATTTCCAATTGGATCAACCGATTGTTTCTTTAATCTGTGCCACCAGCTTCTGAGCATATTCAGCAAAGTTCAAGGGCTGGACGTCAACTGCTTGATAGCTTTGACGATACTCGTTCTGTAAGCAGTAATAGAGCATATATAATTAACAACCAGACAATAAAGCCAAATTGAGGTTTTTGTAACAGTCAATTCATATTTTTGTTTGTACTCACATTATAAAATTCAGTTTTTGCCCTAAACTTGACAATGTAGCTGGTGAAACTTGCATTTCGTAATATTAAGTTATAACGATCTTCATCGTTCTCATAACACTTTCCCAAAACTTCTGATTCTGTTTGGAGGATCACCTCTCCATGCTCGTGGAAAACCGCAGCCCATAGGGAGTCAGAATGGTCGCCAAAACATGCCTGCGGACAAGAAAGTACAAATCAAAGTAGTGCTTACAGTCAACTTATTTATTTATTATAAATTTGGGGTTATTTGACTGTAAATTTACTCTTACGTTGAGAATCATGCGCCATTTGAACCCGTAGTTCTCTTTGTCACATTTTTCACATCTATAGAAGCCATTTCCCATGTCGATCACCTTTTTATTGCACTTTTCTTCGGTGCAAGCTTTATACATAACATTTTCCCTTTTGACCGCCAAAACAGTGACTTTACTCCTAAAGTAATATCCCGATTGAGACGAACTTTGATCGGTAGCTTCACTTAACAACTTCCATTGAACATTTCCAACAGCTACAAACAGAATGGAAAGTAGAATTATTATAATTTACCAGCAATGAAGTATTCTGAGATTCCAATTGAAACTGATCAGTTAGAGTAACCGTTACCTGATCCACTTTTAGGGACGCACAAAGATTTTGCTTCTTTTGTAACACCTTCCTCATCAAACCACTTTCTTAGTTCTTCACCTTCCGGAATATCTGGATTCAACAGCATGGTAGAAGATTTCAACATGCTGATGTTTTTTCCGTCGTAATCGCCAACTAACACCCCTTTAACTGCAACCACAGGATTTGTATCATCATCAAAATCTTGCGCTTGTTTCCCCCAAAGCGTCAGTCTCACTTCCGTGTTAGTTTTGTCTACTAGGAAAATGTCCCTTTTACTTATTTCCTGTTCCTTTTTGGTGTTTATAGTTAAAACCTCTCCCCGTCGTTTGCAAACGCCAATAACATCTGAAAATTTTAAGTGTTGCACCGCTATTATTAGTTCAACTGAAAAGCAAAGAAAGATTAACGTTGCACCAACAGAAAATAACCATTTTTACTAACCGATAATCTTGTTTCTTTCCATATCTTCAATAAATCCAATTTCAGTAAAGTCAAAGGACAACACTGGAATTTCTTGAGAGTCACTTTCAGGACAAGGTAACACTTGAGTGTCATTTTGAAAACTGATTTCAAAGTCGTGATTGAATGATGTCCACTGCTTATTGGCAGGCTTTGCACGGAACTTGGAAATCAGATATACCTCATTTACCTGAATAAATACGAGAAGGGGCAAGTATTATGCATTATATTTTAAAGCATTAAGGTAGAAGAGCAAAAGTGGCGTCCTCAATATAAACTGATGACAAGCTTACTTTTATAAGGTCATAAAACTGATCAACGGCATTGTTGAATCCAGTCATTTTGATTTCTCCACTTTCATCGAGTAAATCGATGGTAAACAGTTTACCGTCTCCGCGAGAATTGGACCATGTTTTGATTGCGCTTTTGTTGGTAACACGACCTTTGATGCTGCAGTTTCTGTTATACGGAGTAATATCGCAAATAGGTATTGTAGCACAGTCGGAAATACTTGTGCTTCCAAAGGACATGCTGTTCCGATTGGCTAGTAGGGGCGAGTCCACAGTTGTCTGGGGGATCGCCGAACTCTTTGGTTGATCTTGGAGGATGGATGGCGTCACTGAACAATCATTTTTTACAGGAGCTGTGTAATAATAACATTCAAAAACCGTAACTAGCCAGAAAAAAAGGACGAGAGCGAAATATAATTTAAAGCAAAATTTCCCTTACCCTGTTCGAGACGACGACTCGTCTGTGAGCCTCCCCCAGACTGACTTGTGTTTGCCTCACTGAGCTGACTGGGATCTCCAAAATGGTTTTCTACTTCCGTTCCTCTCTTTAGAACTTTTAGGTCATAAATTATGATGACGCACCTAGCAATTTCAATAGAAGCATAATGAACCCTCCAAAAATTAGATATGATATTCAATTATGAATGTACGAATAATGAAATCTTGTTTAAAATTACTTGTCAGCAGCAACTGCATTTGAATACAGTTTTTCAACTTGTATGACGCTATTGGTATTAAGCGTGCCTTGAACTACCATATCGCTGAGCGCTCTATCCAAAAGGACAGAAGTAATGGAGTTCAGCCCGTCTGAAAGGTTCAATTGAAAACGGCGAACACCATCTTTGTCAACAATTGACCTAAAGCCCAGAATTTGAAGTATGGGTTTCTCCACATTCCCTCCTTTCATCAACGTCTGTGAGCAAAAAAAATCAAACAAGAAAATTAAGTAAACGTGGTGAATCAATTCAATCCATTGACAGAAACGAGACGTAACTGCAGTAAAAAGGTGTTTTAGTTAATCTCCTTATACCGATATTGCGCCTTGGGAAAGTTTAAGGTCCATTTTACACTCTCTTTGGTATTCCAGAGGACAAAGATATAAATTCAATTGAAGCTGGAACTGAAGGGACTTTCAATCTAACAGGAAAAAGTTCAGAAAACTAATTACAACTTAACCTACTTGTTTGTAAATTATAAAAAACGCAGAGTTATCGATGGCGAAGTCAATGCAAAGAACAAGCGTAGAGGAGATCTGTTCATCCAAATATTTCATTATATTGCTCACAATTAAAATATTACCAGTGGACTTTCCTTCAACGTACCAACTATCATTCGAAATCGATGAAAAACACACACACCAATCACAACTATGGCAAAAGAATGAATGAAAATGACTTTGTTCTAGCAAACTTCAAAATCGGGAGTTCTCAACTTATTTTTCAGTTTTATTGTTCAATATTTGGATTATCATAATAATAACACAAAGTATTACTTGAAACTAGTTTCCAAAATTACTTTTTGCACACAGCTGAAACAATAGCATGTTTGCTGATGTTTTTTGGCAGAAAGTGTCAAGCACGATACACTTCAGCACGGCAAAAATGCAGAACCCAGCATGGAAACCCATGAGTCCAGCATGGTACTTTTTAGCACAGTATGCCTCCAGAGTCCAGCACTATATTTACATAGCACACCCAACACGGTGACGTGAATGTCCAGCACTGTGAAAAATGAAAGTAAGGAAAGTCAAAAAATACTGAGCTGAAGATTAAAACAAGTTGACACTCTATATGCTAAAAACAAATTCCAAGCATTAAATCTATCCCAACTCATTAAATACCACATTAAATTCCATTAGGTTCGGTTTAACATGTAGGGTAAACAGGTAACTTTTGGAGCCTTTTCGTGCTTAAAAATTTCCTAATTCTGTTTTATTGTTGAAAATGATTCTCTAACAGCTGCAGAATTTTTTTCATTCTATTAAATGGACATTAAACATAAGTAGTATTCTCTTCCCGTATGCTACTTTTAATTTTTTTTACCGTGCTGGCCACTCGCGTCACCGTACTGGGTGGACTATGCATATGCAGTACTTTGCTTGGTTCCTGGGACGTATCGTGCTGTGAGCAAATTTTTTATCGTGCTGGACTCCTGAGGCCATCATGCTGAGCTCATTCTGCCCAGTATTTTTATCAAGTAGCAGCTCTTTGTCGAAGAACAGAGGCTGCTCTGCTGCCTGCGGAAATGCACTGAACTAACTGAACTGTTTTTTTTTCTGTTTGGGCTTTATTTGTGTTGTATTGCACTTTCTCTTCGCCACTTTCATATCAACGGTTATTTTTAATTAATGTTCACTTTTAAATGCAAATTAAAGCTAACATATTTAATTACTCTAGTTTGGTATTAATAGTCATTTCCTAAGTAATCTGTTTTGGGTTTTTTATGCCAAACCTCAACTTTAATACTTTGGCAAAGGTAAGTCGATTTAAGTCGCTATTTTGCTGCGATGTGATGATTAAGAATTTGTAAATAAGCATCAATCAGTTACTTCAATGGAAAATGTATCTCTAAAAATATTTAATCGTTGTTGACAAGCTAAAGTTATTGTTGTTGTTGGATGGCAAATTTTGGAAATAATTGAAGAATTAATGCAGCTGCAACTTGCTCATGTTTTCATTTTAATATCAATTAATTTATGATAATTAATTTCCTTTTTTGCGACAGGCGTCTCAGGAAGCACATGCAAAGCAGGAACATCCAATTAAATTCTGACAACTCATCAACCAAGTATCAAGTTCGACGCAAAGGAGAAATCATTAAAAAGGCTACAATTATGGACAATAAGGGCTTATCTCATACTGCAAACCTAGTAACAGAAACAAGGCCGGTAGCAGCTGTTCCGCCGTTTTCAAGAGAAGGAGATAAAAGCCAAAGTGAAATTCGAGCATTCAATTGGAACGATAACATGGAATCTGAAGCAAATCCTCAGGATAATTCAAATTCTGATCATGATC